>JAOWBW010000841.1:688344-731927 GCA_026119855.1 Campanula takesimana
AACGGCGGTTCCGAACCGGAACCGTAACCGGAACCGTGTTTGGTCACCCTACAACCACCACCATCCGTCATAAACACACCACCACCAGCTTTCACGTTCACCAATTTGCACCACCAAAACCACCAATACACCACCATAACCACCCCCATGACTACCACCCACAATAAACAAAATTGAACAACAAAATGCAAAGCCCAAAAATTGAAAATCTAAAACCCAGATTTTGATTCATATCTTCTTGAAAATCTAAACCCAGATCAAGAAAACTCACGCGTCGCCCCTCTTCAAGATCGCCGTCGTCGTCCTCTTCACGATCGCCGTCGTCGTCCCTCATCGCCGGCTACAGATCAGATGAATCGGATAGATGAACGGAGAGAATAAATCGAAAGTGATAGCCGAATCCAGATCGACGCTTCATCTCAAATTAGGGCTACAGCGTATGAGAACGAGGAAAGAGGGAGATGCGGCGTGTGTGTGTGATGAACGAACGAACGACGGGGAGAGATTTGGCAGTAAGGGGCGCCGTCGCCGGTAGGCTGGAAAGAGAGAGAGAGAGAGTGTGTGTGTGTGTGTGTGTGTGTGTGTGTGTAGGAAGAAGGGGGAATAGTTGTTTTTTTTTTTTTCCATCCTTGTTTTTTGAAGATGTCATTTATAACCCTTAATAGCTAATATAAATCAAAGTCACCCAATTCTGTTAGTCACGTGCATGGCACATGCTACATAACTTGACTTTCTAACGAAATCCGTCAAAAAGGCCTTATTTGGCGAGTTTTAATCATGAAGACCCGATTTGACAAAAATAACATATCGGATTCGCTTGGAAGGGTGATATGGTACTTCAGGGTCTAAATTGCAATTAACCAAAATAATGTTGATCCTTTAATTTCATTCTCTCCATATCAACTTTGTTAAAGGTAAGTGATTCATTTCCATCATTGTTCCCAATCCTTTGTGTTAAATTCTTCATTTCTTTTATCAACTCTTTCTCGGATACCCAATTAAGAAAGAAAGTGGGGTTTGGTGCCACTTGGTCGGCAGGCCATAAACGGTCTGGATTCTACCGATAACAAGTAGTATTTCCAATAATAATTTGTGTTAATTTCATTTTTAGTATTTTATTGATAAGTTTATTTTTTTAAATCTTTTATCTTTTTATTTATTTATTTATTTATTTATGTTTCTGTCATACTCACACACTTAAATTATGGGTCTCACTCTCAAATTTTTATATTCAAAACACTTTTTCCACTTACAATATTTTTGAATAAATATACTCACTCTTTAATTTTCACGTCGAATGCAAATGTGCAAGTTGTTATTAGACGGAGATAATATATGTAGCCGCTGTTAATTGGAGAATGGAGTAAAAAAAATAATTATACTTTTAACAAGAGATAGTAACCCAAATTAATGGAGTTAAAAAAAAAGACTTTTAACAAGAAATAATAACCCAAATTAACACTGTTGTGTTATTCTTACCACACGTACTTCAAATGCGCAAAAATCTTGGGAAAACCGCGTTTTTTTAGACACTTAGGAAAAACGTGTTTAAAAAAAATGCGGTGGCATTTTATAAATAATCAGAACTTTCAACGGTTCTGGATATCAATATAAAGGTTCTGGATATGAGATTGATTGCCAAAACCTTTGAAAGTGATAGCCAGATGGGTCCTGGATATCAATATAAAGCCTTCTGGATATGGGATTGATAGCAGAACCTTTGAAATTGATAGCCAAACCTTTGAAAGTGATAGCCAGAAACCATTGAAAGTGATAGCCAGAAGGGTTCTCTGGTTCTGGATATCAATATAAAGCCTTCTGGATATGAGATTGACAGCCATAACCTTTGAAAGTGATAGCCAGAAGGGTCCTGGATATCAGTATAAAGCCTTCTGGATATTAATATAAAGTCTTCTGGAGGTTTTAAAAAACACGTTTTTTCTAACCATTAGGAAAAAACGCGTTTTATAGGAGAACAACCCCTTCAAAAGCATCTCTTTGTCTAGATTTGTCTATAATTAAATATGAGTTGTTATAGTGGGGGTTTGCAATGTCATTGGTTATTTATTAAGTTAATGTACTTTAGGAAGGTGCTTAAATGTGAACCAAAATAAAATGAATTGTGAGAACCAATCATAACCACGGATTAGACACAAAATCAAGAGTTCAGATTATAGATACAGTGAATACACTTGAATACAGTAGCTAATTTTCAAACTACCTTTGGATACAATAGTTATTTAGCTACTGTATCCAAGTCCAATATTCAAATTTTAGATATTGTCTCTAAGTGTATCCAAGTGTATCTATAATATGGACCCTTGATTTTGTATCTAATCCACTGGTTATGCTTGGTTCTCACGGTTCTTATTTAAATGGTTCTCATTAGAGCAAGACCATGTACTATAAATGTGTACCTGCTATTAGAACAACATAGAAACTCTTTAAATACTCTCTCCATCCCGGTTTAAGGTTCTTAGTTTGACTTTACACGCTTATTAAGGAAACAAGTCAATTTGAGTCAAAAATAATAGTGTTTGGAGGATATAATTGTACATTCATAAAGCAAGTGTATGAAAAGTAGATAGGTAAGTGATGTTTTTTGTAATATATGAACTTTATGAGGAAAAGGATGTCCAAAACACTATTCATCATTTGCCATTTAAAGAATAAATCAACTAAGAACCTTAAACTGAGACCTACCAAAAAGGAAAGTAAAAACTTTAAACTGAGGCTCCGTTTTTTTCGCGGAAAATAACTTCCGGAAACGATTTCTTGGAAAATGTTTTCGGAAAACGATTTATTGGAAAATGTTTTCCAGAAAATGTATTTCCACTGTTTGGTGAATTTTAAGAAAATGCTTCCGGAAAACTTTTTTAGATACATTAATTTTGATCACCTAAGTATATATTAAAAAGAAATAATCAATAAAGTAGTCATTATCTCCAATTTCAATTATAAAGTAATGGAAATGTAGTTTTATAATTATAATGGACTAAAGTTAATAATTTAACATATGAAAAATATTCATAAAAAATAAAATATTTTAGACATTTTTCAATTAACTGAGTATATTTAAAAAATAATTTTCGTAAAAAAAAAATTGAGTTAAAACAAGGTGTTAGCATTTTCCGAAAATGTTTTCCTTAGGTGAGGTAAGGAAACGGTTTCCTTAGGATGGAGGAAAACCATTTCCTGGAAAACATTTTCCCCATTTTACAGTGTTTAACAAACACCGGAAAATGGAGAAATGTTTTCCGAAAGATGTTTCTTCCAAATAAACGGAGGCTGAGACAGAGGGAGTAGTAAATTTTATGTAATTATAGCATACTATATAATAAAATATAAAAAACAATTTGATGCTTGAAAAACACTCATTATACAGTAGATTGCCTGTGAGTCGTTGTTGCATCAAATATTTATGATACATCCATGCAAGGATCAGAGGTTTGCTTGTGTATAGTACGATGTGCAATCAATCTCAACCGTCTATTTCAATCTCGGTTAGGGGTGACAAATTGAGTGTTTTGGGTGTATCCATTAAAGTTAAAATACCCGGATATCCAATGGATTTTTAACTTTAATGGGTAAACCCAAAACACCCAATTTGCCACCCTAATCTCGGTCCATATTCAAGGGTTATTTAAGAATATTTGGCACATTTTGTTGGTCGTACCTCTCGTATTTCATCTCGCTCGCAATTTCGCCCACTAATTCGTCCGCCTGCTGGACTGCAATGATCAAATGAAACCGTCTACTCCTTCGTCTCATTTTAAGTGTAAAAAATTTCTTAAAAGGGTGTTCCATTTTAAGAGTCAAAATCCTAAAATGAAAAGTAGATCATACATGTCATACTCATAACAATTATCCACTAACTCTTCTTTACCCCACCAATTTTTGACTATTAAGATAGGACGGAGGGGAGTATTTAAGATATTTTTTTTTTCTTCCAAAAAGTGACAAATTTCATGACTAAGCTGAACTACCAGCGTCCCTCCTTCTCCCTATTCACACACATATACACACAACACAATTTTGTCACTTTCTATGTGTACTTGATGATGATGACTTTTACTACCACTTTCTCTCTCTCTCAAATTCACTCACTAGTACTAGTAGTAGGCATGAGGCAAATTTGGGTGAAATGTGTCGGTGGCAATTTCTTCCATTTTTTTCTTACACATTCCTTCAACAGTTGCTTTCAAATGCTTTAATTTCCTTTTGCTATAATCTCACTTTTACATCACCATCTACCCCATTCCATTCCATTCCATTCCATTCCATTCCACTCCATTTGATTTTTATTTTAATTTTCATTGTTGTGTATTTATAATCATCACCCACTTCTGCATTTCTCCTTAATTCTTTCTTTCTTTCATCGTAGCTCCTCGATAATGACTGCTCTGTAACTCTCATCAATCTTGTCGTCGACGACGCCTGCTTTGCTTGATAATTGGTAAACTCTCCCACTCCATTAATTTACCTCTTTAACTCTCTCATTTTGATCGCAATGTGTGTGTTTGTGTGTGTTTTTGAGGGGTTGTATATCAGTTTGTGAAATTCCCCATTTATATGTTGTTTATCAGGTTTAACCTTTTTTGTTGAATTACAGAGTAGATACCATACCTTTGATTTGGTAAAATATTTAAGATGCCCATGTTTTTTCTTAATTTTAAAATTTGGTTAATACCTTGCTTTGATGGTGAGAGCTCTCCTTGTCCTACACACATGTTAATTAATTTACTGTATTATTCAATCCACTATTTGTTTACTCCCTCCGTCCCAAAAATAATCTTCTCATTTGCTATTTTTCATTGTCCCAAAAAGTTCTTCACATTTCTATATTTTAAGCTTAAACAAAGCATGGCTAGTGAAGCAAGTGTTCATATCTTTAAAAAGTTTGAATAGTCAAACGCGAAGATCATTTTGGGACGGAGGGAGTATTTATTTATCTAGTGTAGTTCATACACTCAAACACACACATTTATATGTAGTAAGATCGCCATCTTCCCCACCAGGGCAACAGTTCATACTCTTGAAAGCTGGAACTATTAGTTACAAGTTGCTGCCAGTATAATTTGTGATTTATTTTCCATACTTTAGCCTGAATGTATGCAAATATTACTGCGCTTTTTGTCGATTTTCTATCTTGGTTCCATTTACTTCATTTGGTTACACCTATACAACATCCTATTTGTTTCAAGGTATTACATGGTCATTCGTAGATTGTTGGCGGTTCTAATTACAAACGCGACGACCATTTTGTGACCCCATGCGATTCTGTTAAGTTAGGTAAATGATCTTACGTTGCGAGGTTGTTGGCTAGTGTTAAGACTAATTTGTGCAAAGTTAAATGAATAATGCTAAGATCTAGTTCGTGCGCGGTGCTTTAAAATGTGTTTGCTCACAAATGGCTCGACATTTTTTACTAAGAGTGCAAAAAATTGATCGAATAAAAAAACCACTTCTGAATTGCGATTCGTCATCTCCTTTCACCCCGTTTTGTTATTCATGTACATTTAATAGTAAACTTATTCATTGCGACATAAATCAACGGAGTATCTACATTCGCTTTCATTGAGCCATGCACCTGAAGAAAATTGTTACTCCCTCCGTTTCAAAATACATGACGTTTTAGGAGTTAAATTTTGTTCCAAAATACTTGACGTTTTACTAGTTCCAAGACATTTTTGCTCTTGTATGCCAATTATACCCTCCTACATTAATTGCAACCTATTTCTTGTTTAAGCATTTAATTGCATAGTTAATTGGATTCTTTTAGGGGTAGACAAGTCTTTTTTATATGTATTAATTGCATTTATTAATATGTGTGAAAAATTCTAAAACGACATGTATTTTGAAACAGAGAGAGTATTAGGCAAACTTAATCAAATGGTCGTTAAATGCTTCTTTCTTTATTTGCCTTTTCTGCTTTCAATTTTGTATGCACTGAAGAGTAATTTTAATTTATAGCTTCATTTTATGTCTCAAGCAGAGAATTATGGACCAAGGATCATGGCTTTGGAAAAAGAAGCCAGTAGAGAAGACAATTGTTGCAAATGATAATAAAACTGGATTTTCTCTGAAAGGAAATCAAGAAGAGGTAAATGAAGCATCCTTAGTTTCAGATCTCATCCTCAACTTTAATGAAATGAATGTTTGGAACTGAATATTTTTTTCCTTTTCTTTCCCTCAGATGCTTCAGTATGAAAAAGAAGCAGCATTGGAGAGATCTGTGAAAAATCTTAACGAGAAATTAGCTTCAATCGTTAGCGAATGTAATGCAAAAGATGAACTTGTGGCAAGTCACTTAAAAGCGACACGAGAAGCCATTGAAGGTCAATGCCCGTCTTTAACAGATACTGCAATTGGTTTTATGGGAATTTTTTTTTTTTTTTTTTTTTTTTGAGAATCTTTTTAACTTATCTTAATTTGTTATAGGCCGGGAGAAGGCTGAGGCTGAAATAATTCGCTTAAATGCTGCATTAAAAGATTGCACGTATCAACTGACTTGTGCAAGAGAAGAACATGATGAAAAGGCGCGTGAAGCTATAATGAAGACATCAAAGGAACTCGAGAAGGAGAATAACAAACTAGAAGACAAATTGCAGGAAACCAGTAGAAAGGTCGCAAATCTATCGTACGAGAACTCGCAGCTTACTATGCCCTCTTGGTGAAAGAGAGATTGATTGAAAATGCGAGTGAACAAATGTCTCAAGCAACAGGGGAGTTCAAAATACTAATGGACCGACTCGATTCAACAGAAAAAGAAAACGCTTTCTTGAGATACGAGTTTCAAATGCTCGAGAAAGAGCTCGAGATTCGAAATAAAGAGACGGAGTTTAGCCTTCGATCTGCAGAGGCATCAGAAAAGAAGCACTTGCAAAGTCTAAAGAAAATAAGTAAGTTGGACGCCGAATGTCAGAGATTGCGTGTACAAGTCCGGAAGCTTCTGGGTCCCACTGCTTTGACAAAGATGAAAAGTGAAATTGAAATGCATGTAAGAAATGACCAAATGGAGAGGAGAAGAAACCCTTGTGAAGTTCCAGATGAAAGAATCGGGTTTGTGATCAAACGGTTATGTGAAATGGAAGAAGAGAACAAGATTCTCAAAGAAATTGTCTTGACCAAAGATGATGAACTTCGTTCGTTGAGAATCACATTTTCTCTATTGTCTTCTAAATTATCACAAGTTGAAGATCAGCTTGGAGATCTCTCGAAAAGCCAGGAATCCATGGATCTTATTGATGATTCCAAGTCATGGGCTTCTGCTTTGCTCTGCCAATTAGAGAACTTCAAGCAAGTGGAAATTGACAATTCATCTGAATGTAAAATGATTGGAGGTTCAGAGATGAGCTTAATGGATGATTTTGCAGAAATGGAGAAGTTAGCCATAGTTTCTGTTGATTTGACCAACTCGGAACCAAGAGAGGTATCCACTGAAAAACCCCGTGAATGGATTCAGAGCGTTTTGAAAGCAATCTTGGAGGAAACCCATGTCTCAAAAAGAAGCGTTGATGAAATATTGGAGGACATTCGAGTTGCTTTGAAATACACAAACCGTTCCGGGCCCACAACCGATGCTGAAACATCAAAGCCAGTTCCTGTAAGTGGCTACATCACTTGGAACTCTTCGACTGACATGGGCGAATCGGAACCAAGAATTGAAAGACTACAATCTGAACTGGAAAGCTTGCTGGAATCGAAAAGGTTGGTGGAGGACCAAATTGAGAATCAGAAATTAATAAATGAAGAACTCGAAACCCAGCTCTCTGTTTCCAGATCTCAGTTAAATAACCTACAACAGAAGCTATCGTCTCTTGAAGTTGAATTGGAAGATAGAAGTCATTGCTGTGAGGAACTGGAAGCAACATGCCTTGAGCTTCAGCTCCGACTAGAGAGGTACCTGTTCTTGATTTCACTTTATGCTCATATACTGACACATTATTTACAAGCATAGCCAAGAAAAAAGGAAAATTATGCGTTGTTTGATTTATATAACATGTTACATGTACAGCGTTTCTTGCAAAGAACTTCCAAAGAACGATGAAAGCACGAGGAGAAGTCGGTCCAAACAGTAAGTTCATTATTTTGCTGTAAAATGCATTCACCGAATGTACCTGATGCCTAACTAAATAATTTATTTATTTTCAAATTTTTGCAGGTTTGGGAAACCACAGCTGCCTCAGCAAAACTTGCAGAATGCCAAGAAACTATATTGAATCTGGGTAAACAGTTAAAAGCACTGACTCCGCCAGCAGAATCAACAGCATTTGACAAGATTACCTCTAAGACCGATGAGAAAACATTGAGTCAACAGAGGTCATCTCTGCGTGATCGTATGCTAGCTGAAGATGGGGTAGAAACAGAGGATCCAAACTCCCCAAAGACGAAAGAAATTATAAGCTCTACTGAAAAGATAGTAGTAGCATCCAATCTGCAGTCCAGTAGCGATCATGGATTCTACGAAGTCAAAACAACTGTACCAGTAGTAATGGCTATTGTACCAAGTAAGAATCGGGGTGGAGAGAGTAATTTGCTGAGCAAGCTGCTTTTTAGAAGGAAGAAAGGGAGCAGCAAGAAATAATCATCTTTGCGGTGTGACCGAAGCTCTAGGGAAATAGTATACAACACCAGCGTCGTGTGAGGTTTGTTTAGAGATGACATTTGGGTGTTTTCATTTTGGTTGTTGGCTTCTTATGTGTTAGTGTGTTACAAGTAGATATCTAGTGTGTATGTTTAGGATGTCAGAATGTGTGGTCTTTTGCCCAGTATATGGACACAATGGGGAGGGGATGTTTAAATATTGAATAAAATGGATTTGGATGCGAATAACTACATTTTGAGTTGCATCTACTGCATTGCTGTTGATACAGGCAGTGTCTTTGTCCACACCCACAACAAAATCGTCGGCCTAAGCATCAATTTTCCCAGTCGACGTTTTTCCGAAGGCTCCCTTATCGTCTCCATCGTCAGATTCTGATTTAGATGCATAGGTGGGTTTCCTAAATTTCGATGAATTACACAATCCATCGAATTCAAAAGTGTATCTCCCTCTAGCTTTCTTTCTACTGCTGTGTAAGATCCGAATTTGTTGTAATTTTAAAACGGAAATTTGATTTTTCTCTTAAAAAACAGAAATTTGATTTTTTGGGGATTTCGCGTTCATTGTCTTGTCGTTTTCCTTCTGGGCATTTTATGGTGTTGGTTGTGATGATGGTGGCTATAATGTTGATTGTAAGGTGGGGGTGGTGATGGTGGTGGTGAAGAAGGTGGGGAGTGGGATTGCGGACTGTGATTGGGGTGCAATTGTGGTGGTGGCGGCAGTATTGGTGTTGATTGTGGTGGCAGTGGTGAGTTGGTGGCGGTGCTTGTTTTCAACCATGCTTGCTGAAAAAACCAACCATCATTAAAAACTACAGAATCATCTTGTTTTGGTCAGATTTTGGGATCTAACTTGAGGAAATGAAATTGGGTACAATGGAATGAAATTGTAAAGAATTCAAGAAAGAACAAACACAATAATTAACGAGGAAAGCCCTTGAACAACTTGTTCGCCGGCATAAAACCTCAAGAATGATATTTTATTAATAATGATGATGAATAATGTGATAGTTGAGAACAATAAGAGAGTAAATCAGAGAAGTGCGTGTGTGCGTTACAATTTGAGTGTTACTATTTATACTAAAATGAGAGATCGTAAACTAAGTAATAGAGCCACCATTCTCGGAGAGTTAGTTGTGGATTTATCTTAAGCCGTTTGTGATGATAGGGAAGTCTTCTTTGTTTGACCAAGTCTCCAATTAGGTCACGTATCCGTGTGATCGCTTCCCTGAAAAATAGGATGAGATATGTGATTAAATAAAACGTGTTCAGTGATATACCTGTAAGTCTACATGGTGACAACTTGTAGGATCAAGATGTTGTGTCAAGTTGAGTCATTCAAGATGGAAACGCAGATAAAAATTTCAGCCCAAACAATTGCCTCTGATTTTTGAATTCAAAGAGAGTTTCTTTGAGTTTCGAAAATCTCTAGGTTGCAGACACGTGGCGGAGGTTTCTTTTAGCGGTTTAGATCGAACGGTTTAAAGAAGTTTCTAGGCACTTGAGTTTTTAGTAAGGGTCTAGGAGCTATAACTGTTTTGTTCAACATAAATACCCATCAAGGCTGATGTATTTCTTTCGTCTTTGCAGAGAGAGAAAATAGAAGTCGCTTCAAGAAATTTCCGGTGAGTTTTCATCTTCTTTTCTTCTATCTTTTCTTAACTTGAAATTGCCATGGCTATTGAGTTGCCTGAAGGTTTTGTGTGTTTGGGTTTGATAGACAACCATGATTCGGAAAGATGCATACTCGAGCCTACACAAATTGAAACCCTAAAACCCAAATTTCCCCAAACTGATGTTTTTATGCCACCAAACCCCATCTTGGCCGCAGATTGTATTTCCCTTGAATGGCTTGCTTTTCCTGAATATCCCTTTGACATTTGTTTGACCTTTCCTTTTTCGCCTCTGATTACCCGTTTCTTTGAAGATACTGGTCTAGCTTTTACCCAACTCATGCCGGTAGGATGGAGAAATTTAGTTACTTTGAACAGGTTGAGTGCAGATTTAAACTTGAGGGTAGGTTTAGAAGAACTTACCTTTTGCTATCTTCTTAGGTCACATGGTCCTCACAGGTATGGATTTAGGGCAAAAAAATAGGGCTTATAGTCTGGTTACTGAGTCCACTGATCAGGATAAAGATTGGAAAAGGAATTTTTCTATGTAAGAAGGGATAGCTTGGAGGGAGTGGAGAATTTTTTTCTCAACTTGGAAGCAGGATGGTAGGGATTTAAGCTTTTGCTCTTTTGCTTTGTTGACTAATCATGTTGATTTATCTTTGTTATGCTTCTGGTTTGTAGTTGGAAAGCTTGATGATCTGTTTCCCAAGTTAAACGACACTTTTGGCAATCGTCGAATCTGTTTGCTCTCAACCTTCCAACAAAAGAAAGTTCATCCGTCCTGAGGCTATAGTTGGTTCAGAAAGTGAGAGAGAAGGGACTGGTTAAAATATGTCTTCTGGTAAGCCTTTACCTGCATCACTTGTTTTTTGAAAAACAGTTTATTTGTTAAAGATGTTAAAATAACAACTCTTTTATACCAGCCACTCAGTCAGATAACCCTTATGGTGCAAGCAACCTGTTGGCTAGGTTCAAAAAGCCCAAGGTTGAAGACTCCAAGCAATCTATTCCCAAAGCTGAAGGTTCAACTAAACCCAAGTTAGTGATTAGGGAAGTTGTTATGGTCAAGAGGAAGAAGAGGGAGATTGTGGATCTGGATGATTCTGAACCTGTGGTAGAGAAACTGGTTGAAAAGGTAATGCTGTTTGTCTATAGGATCTATGGTTTTCTTAAAATAGTACAGAATATTGATCTTGTGCTTTGTTATTTTGTAGATTCATGATGCTGTGAGTATGTTGACCAAGGAGGTTGATTTGTGGAAGATGAAGGCTGAGGAAGCTATTGCTGAGAAGGAAAAGGCTGTGGCTGCCATGATTGTTTTGAAGGAAAAAGAGGCTGAGATCAAAAGGAAGGATGTCGAAATCATGGATTTAACAGTCAAGCTGTAAGCATCCAACAAGAAGATGAGAGATGAACTACAGAATCAAGAGGACCGCTATGTAAGAGAGGCTGGGCGCTCGGTTTTTGAGGCTAGGATCCAGATGATTGAAGAATATTTGGCTGGTAAAGCTGGTGAATGGAATCTGGAGGATGAAAAATCTTCTTTAAGGGGAATAACAGGCGCTCTCCTAGAAGTTGGTGAAGTCAGTTCTAAACCTCAGGATGTGGAGCTAATGGAACAGCTTGACGAAAACAAAGGCACCAAGGCTGATGAAGTGCTGGAAAGGTAAGGTATGTTTTCTGCAAGGTGTTAGAAACAAAAACAATTTCTTTTATGTTTTAAGTATTCGGTTTAAAAATAGAGGGGTTGTCCTATAAGACAATTTAGATTTAGGATGTAATTTGGTTTTTGTTGGGGCAAGTTTCCTGTTGAACTCTGGTCCACTCATGTTTTTGTGATAGCATGGGTTGGATCTTTTGGATGTTTTGTTAAAGTAGTTCAGTATGTTTGAACTTTCTTTTGTCTTTTGTTTGTAAAAATGATTGACTTAATGTCACCATATTTTGGTAATGTAGGAGAGGTAGGAAAAGCAATATGCAAGATGTTATATGTTGATACTAGCAGTATGAATGAAAAATGCTATAATCTTTTAAACTTTTGTCTTTGGTAACATGTTAATGTCACAACCAAGTGTAAAAAACTTAAGTTCACAAGTTGACTAAGTGCAAGATGGGAATCAATATGTATAAAATACACTGGCCAACTTGCAACTTGGTCAAATGTGAAAAACGTGCGCACGGGCGAAGGTGTTTGAACTTTAAAGCTTAAGAAAGAAGTATGGTCTTTGAAAGGTGAAAACCTTTAAAACCTGAATACAGACTTGGAGAGAGAGTGCATAAAACTTAAGATCTTAAAGTGCTTACTTGAGCCATCTGAACAAGTTGAACTTTCATCAAGCAATTTGTCAACAAGTTTGACTTCTGATATCTTGAACATCTCAGGTTGTTGGTTTCAGCAAAAGGTTTGAACATGTTGATCTTGTTGACCTAAGTTGGAATTTTGAATTTCCTTGCAAAACAAACACATGTTAGGGGTGGGTGTTAGCTTAGCTAACACCCCTCCGATGCTTAAGTCAGTAAATGTTAAAAAAGATAATCAATTTGAAATTACATAATGGAAAGAAGGTTAAATAGATCATACCTGGTGTTTGGAATTGAATGGACAAGCTATAACTTATATGTAGTATGCTTTAAGATGAACTGCATTCCAACTCCTTGGTATCCTGATGCCATCCAAGGTGGAAAGCCAATATGCACCTTTTCCAGCTTCTGCGTCAACTAGGTAGGGACCTTCCCATTTAGCTGCAAGCTTGCCTGCGTTCAGCTCCCTTGTATTCTGGAACACCTTTCTGAGGACCATGTCTCCAACCTGGAACCTTCTAATACGGACATTCTTGTTGTAAGACTTAGAAACCCTCTGCTGATAGGCTGCCATCCTGATTCTTGCTAGATCTCTGAGTTCATCAATGGTATCAAGATCTTCTGCAAGTATAATCTGGTTGCCCTCTGGAGTTATTAAGCCATATCTTGCCGTTGGGATGGAAAACTCTACTGTAATTACAGCTTCCGTTCCATAAACTAATGAGAAAGGAGTTTGGCCTGTCGCATTCTTAGGAGTTGTCCTATCTGCCCATAATACTAGTGGTAACTCTTCTGCCCATCTACCTTTCTTTTGATCAAGACGCTTCTTTAAGTTGTTCACGATCAACTTGTTTCTTGATTACTTGACCATTAGCTTCAAGATGTACCGGTGTAGACGTGATCAATTTGATTCCCCATCTTGTACAGAAATCTTGAGTCTTCTTGCTGATGAATTGGGAACCATTATCACAAATAATTTCTGAAGGGACTCCAAACCTGCTGATGATGTTTCTTTTCAAGAATGAAATTACTTCTTTATCTCTAACTTGAACAAAAGCTTCAGCTTCTATCCATTTTGAGAAGTAATCAGTCATAGCTAACATGGATACTTTGCCCCCAGGTGCTTTAGAAAACTTTCCAACGATATCCATTCCCCACTGCATGAAGGGCAAGATGATAGTATGGGATGAAGAGGCTCGACAGGTTGATGCAGGATATTGCTATGTCTTTGACATGCATCACATTTCTGAACATACTTGATTACATCTTGGTGCATGGTTGGCCAATAGTACCCTGTTCTCAATGCTTTAGAAGACAATGACTTGCCCCCAGAGTGATTGCCACATTCACCATCATGTAGTTCTTTTAAGACTTGTTCAGCTTGTTGTTGTGGTTCCAGGCATCTCATGTATAAACTTGTGAATGACTTACGAAACAGTACATTATCAATTAATATAAATCTTGATACCTTTATCCTGAAAGCTTTTGCATTTTTGACACCTTGTGGCACTGTTTCATCCTGCATAAATTTTATTATGGGCAGTGTCCAACATGCTTCATCGTTCAAAGTATTAGCCGATGTATCAGGTTGGTCATTCACTTGATTTGCTTCAGGTTGATCTATTGCTGGATACAGGATATGGATTATAGGTATATCGTTATTCAACATGCTTCTGCAACTTGATCCCATGTTGGCCAACGCGTCAGCTTCAGCGTTTTCTTCTCTTAGGATTTGCTGGAAAGTGAATTCTTCAAATCGTGCAGCCAAGGATCTGACATGGTGTAAATAACTTGACATCTTGGAATGCTTAGCTGTATAGGATCCGTTAAAGTGATTAACCAATAATAAAGAATCACTATAAACATTAAGAAATTTAACGTTTAAACTTAAAGCAGTATCCAAACCCATGATGAGGGCCTCATACTCGGCCTCATTATTTGTAGCCTTGAACTCACAAGCCACAGCTTGAGGAATCAGTTCTCCTTGGGGTGATCTCAGGACTATGCCCAAACATGTGCCCCTTGCATTAGATGCTCCATTTGTATAAAGTGTCCAGAACCTGGGAGAGTTTGAACCTTCAAGTTGTTGGACTTCGAGTTCAACTTCAAGTTGGAGCTCGGGACTGAAATCTGCCACAAAGTCTGCTAAGGCTTGTGACTTGATCGCAGTCCTTGCCTCATACTGGATGTCATATGTACTAAGTTGTACGGACCACTTCGCCATCGTGCCAGACATCTCAGGTTTCCTCATTACGTTCCTGATAGGATAGTTAGTCCTCACAATAATATTATGAACTTCAAAGTAATGGCGTAACTTAATAGAAGCAGTTATCAAAGCAAGTGAAAGTTTCTCAAGATGGGAGTACCTGGTTTCTGTATCTACAAGAGATTTACTTACATAATAAACAGGAAGTTGTGTACCATCTTGTTCTCTTGCCAACACTCCGCTGACTGCATTTTCTGAAACTGAAAGATATAGATATAAAGTTTCACCTGTTTCTGGTTTAAAGAGTAAAGGTGGAGTAGCAAGATATTCCTTAAGCTGGTTGAAGGTTGCTTCATGCTCTTCCGTCCACTGGAACAACTTGTTTTTTCTGAGCACCTCATAGAACAACTTGCATCTGTCAGACGACTTGGAGATGAACCTGGTTAGAGCAGCAACTTTGCCTGTAAGCCTTTGCACTTCTTTGATATTCTTTGGAGACTTCAAGTTGATGATAGCTTTGATCTGTTCTGGACTAGCTTCAATACCCCTCTTGGTCACCATATAACCGAGGAACTTTCCAGCCTTAACACCAAAGTTGCATTTCGAAGGATTCAGCTTCATGTTGAACGCCTCTAAGATGTCAAAAGCCTCCTTAATATCTCTAGCATGATCTCCAATGCATTTAGACTTTACCACCATATCGTCGATGTATACCTCCATAGTTTTACCAATCTGATCTTTGAACATCATGTTAACTAATCTCTGGTAGGTTGTCCCTGAATTTCTCAATCCAAAAGGCATTGCGAGAAAACAATAAATACCATCTGGAGTGATGAACGCCGTGTCTTCCTGATCAGAAGGTTCCATTTGAATTTGTTGAAATCCTGAAGAAGCATCCATAAATGTTAAGACCTCATGGCCTGCTGTTGCATCAACTAGGGAGTCAATGTGAGGTAAGGGGAATGGATCCTTAGGGCATGCCTTGTTCAAGTATGTAAATTCCACACAGACTCGCCATTTACCGTTCTTCTTCTCCACAACTACCATGTTGGCCAACCATCTAGGGTAGTCAACCTCCCTGATCATCTTTGACTTCAGCAACCTCTCTACTTCTTCCCTGATAATCTGGTTACGCTCATGAGCGAATTTCCTTCTTTTCTGGTGGACAGGCTTGGCATTTGGATCAATGTTCAACTTGTGGGTAATAACATCTTTGCTAATTACAGTCATGTCTTCATGCTTCCAAGCAAAGCACTTCAACCTGCTCTTCAAAAACTCAATGATTTCTACTTCTATATCAGGAGGTAAGTCCGCACCTATGAGAACTTTGACATCGGGATTGGAAGGATCAAGTTGTATTTCCTTGATATCGAATTCAGAGGCTTCCAGTCCATCCCGTGCCTTTCGCTGTAATTGCTACGCCTGCCTAGGACTGCTTGCTGCCTTCATCGACACCTTGTAACATTCTTTTGCTGACTGCTGATCTCCTGACACCTTGACAACTCCCCAGGGTGTAGGCAACTTGAGGCACTGATGGTAAGTCGATGGTACAGCCTTAACATTATGAATCCACGGTCTCCCTAAGATGATGTTGTAAGATTACTGACATTCTATAACACAGAACTTCTCCATGGAGTTAATGCCTTCAACATATACTGGGAAAGTAATTTCTCCAAAAGTGTGCTTTGTCTCACCACTGAATCCAACTAAGACAGACGAACTCTTAGTCACATTCTCAAGTGGGATACCCATTACTTTTAAGCCATCAGTTGTCATGATGTTGACTGAACTGCCATTATCAATCAAGATGCGCCTTACCAAACAGTTTGCAACCTGAAGGCTTACGACCAATGCATTGTTGGGTTTCGTAGTCACATGCGCAGCGGAATTAAGCATTTAAAATTTAATGAAACCCAAAGCCCATAGATCCATTCATATGATTAAGTCAAATACAACAATATGAATACTAGAATACTAACCCTTGATGCCTTTGATTTTGCAACCTTGAATTCGATGGAGGCTTGAAATCTTGATCACGAACAAAGCAAGAATCACGAACTATGAAGATGATAAGTTTCACCCTCTAGCGGTATCCACACCACGAACGAATATCAAGAACACTTGATCTTGGTTGCTAGACCAAATTATGAAACACGTTTTCATAATTAATATGAACTATATGGAATTTTCTTGTGTATAATTTTGTTCTTCAATCTAGGATTTCTTAGAACAAAATAAACTCTCTCAAACTCTTTGGAGACTTGCACAAAAGCTTAGGTTCTGTTCTTGGCCGAATTTTTATGTTTATATACAAGTTAGACCTATTCCAAATAGGAAACTTGTGTTTAAACCCGTCCAAAATTCCTTTCCGAATCAAATTAGGAATCTGTCCCCGACAGTACTGTGCGGCCGCCCAAACTTAGGTGTGCGGCCGCCCAATTTCTTGTGCGGTCGCCCAGCCCATTTGGGCGGTCGCCCAAAGGCCCAGAAAAATCCAATTTTTCCAAATTTCCAATATAGTCCTTATTTAGGATTCGTTCTATTGTGTGTGACCCTGTAGGATTATACTAAGTTGGCAATGGGTTCAAACATGAAACCATAAGATATGATTAGGTTCTAGCAAACCGTCATACCTACCCAAATAGTATAACTAGATACAAGTTCGCATTCCTTTTTAGAACATGTCATAATCCCTTTGTCCACGATGTCATTGAACACAAGTCATGGTCAACAAGTCAACTTGTATTGTTCAATACTTTCTCGATTCCGAATATGTTGATAATCCAAATGACATTGATCCAATCAATCCATTTGAGTTTGGCCAAACATTTCATCAACATCATTCCTTCGAGGGCCCAAGCTTGACATCTCTCCGAAGAGGGACAAATCCATTTGGCTTATTATTCTTCCCTACGTGAATCCAATCATGCCAATCATACCCTTTATAACTACCGTGTTAAGGCAGCGTTTGAATATGTCAAACATAATGTTCATCAAGTGGAAGACTATAATAACTTCATGTCCAAGGATTCAAATGACATAACTAATATGAGATTTATATATGACATTGACCATGACATAAATCTCATACCGCGGGTCATGTCCAGTACCTTGTTCCAAACAAGTACCCATAAATCTAACATGATCATCCCATGATCATTTAGCCTTTATACTAGTGCTTAACAAGCTCTAGGACGGAGATTATTATAAGCAAACACGATCCATAATAATAATCTTATTATCTATTTATCATTATGAATAAAATGATAACTTATACAACGTTTAACAAACGTGCCTAGGGCACCAACACCAACAATCTCTCACTTGCCCTAGGCCCAATTCCCTAGGTATCCAATACCCATAGACCCAACATGACCATCATGTTTAGCTTGTGGAAGTCCCATTGTTTAGCGTGTCCGTAACGTTATCATTACTTGGTACTTTGCATATATTTACGTCTCCCTTATCAACGATTTCTCGAACGATAAGAAAACGCCTAAGTATGTGTTTGGATTTAGGATGTGCCCTTGGTTCCATTGCTTGATTAATAGCACCACTATTATCACTAATATGGTCTATTGGATTAGCAATACTAGGAACCATCTTAAGTTCACCATGAACTTCTTAATCCAAACGACTTCCTTTGCAGCATCTAATGCAGCAATATACTTAGATTTAGTTGTAGAATTTAGTGACTCTGCTTGGAACCATTCCAACTTACAGCTTCACTATTATTTATAAACTCAATTGCGATCTTTTATCATCTTTGTCGGTTTGAAAGCATGAATCCGCGTACCCATATACGACGAGATCATCTTCCATCTCTTCATAGATCAAAACAATTCTTCAGTCCTTCTAAAGTGCTTTAAGAATTGTTTCACAGCCATCCAATGACTCTCACCGGTTATCAGATTAATATCTACTCATCATGCTCCAAGCATTAGATATATCCGCCTTAGTACTTATCATGGCATCATGGATCCAATTGCCGAAGCAAATGGCATCTCATTCGTTTTTCTTATGCTCATCTTTAGTCTTTAGGACATTGAGTCTTGCTTAGAGAAACTCCATGTAACACTGACAAATGTCCTCTCTTAGAATTTTCCATGCGAAATCTTCTTATGACTTTGTCAATGTATGTACATTGGCTTTAAACCATTTAGCTTCCTTGATCTATCTCTATAGATCTTAATGCCAATGACTTATGCTTCATCCATATTCTTCATTGCGAAACACTTTCTTAACCAAATCTTTACAGATTAAAGTGTAGGAATGTCGTTTCCAATGAGCAATATGTCATCCACATATTAGATAAGGAATAGCACCATGCTCCCACTAATCTTCTTGTATATACAAGATTCATCTTCGTTCTTGATCAAGCCAAGCTATATGACTTATCAAAACGGAGATTCCAACTCCCAAAAGCTTGCTTCAATCCATCCAATGAATCTTCGCAACTTTCATACCTTTTAGAATTTTCTTGACTATCAAAACCTTTAGGTTGTATCCAATACATCCTTAAGTGAGTTCCCGTTGAGGAACGCTTGTTTTGACATCATTTTGTCAAATTTCATATTCCAAATATGAACATATGACTATGAAAATTCTAATAAGTTTCTTGCTACCCATGTAACATTTTTCTCTAAGAAAAGTCATTCATCTCCTTTGGTTTTAACACCTTAGGTTAGAATGATCAAGTTCCAAACTTGATTATTATACATGAATTGCCTTTTAGATTTTATGACTCCAAGCCATTAATCTAAATGTGGAGTTGATATTGCATCTTTGATAGGTGGTAAATACTTCATTCTAAATGAACTTTACCTCAATACTTTCTATTTCGAAATATCCAATATTTCTACTAATAGATTGTATCCTATCATGTATCGCAAGTATTTGTATATCTTGAACAGACTTTTCACCACTCCTTGTGAAAACTTGTTCAACTTCCATCTTAGGTTAAAATATATTTTCTAGGTCTCGAACCATTCGAGATACATTTTACTCCCACTGATTCTTTTAGAGATAAACCATTTATCTAGAAAAGTATCATCATAACTAACAAACCATTTGTTTCTTATGAGTAAAATTATTATCCTCAAGTTTCCTTAGGATATCCCATGAAAATATATTTATTAGATTTAAATGTGAGTGTGTCCCAGACAACTCCTTTCAAAAAGGTCTCATCATCTTAAATCTTTATGAAAAACAAACCGAGTTTTCTTTCACCAATTAACCTCTTTTGATGGAATTCAAATTAGTGTAGTTACAGCGGTTTGTAATACATAACCCCAAAATTAATAATGGAAGATCAATTTGACTTTATCATCTAATGAACCATATCCAATAAGGTTATTGTACTTCCATGCAGACACATCATTTAAAATGATGTTCTTAGTGAAGTTAATTTGTGAAACCATTTCACAACTTTAATGATGACTGTCAAATTCTTGGTTCAATTATTCGTCATCATGATCCAATCAGAGTCTTTGAATAGTTTTACCAAGTATAATAAAAAAAATTCTTTTAGCATTGCTTCTTAATGCACCATACACATCAAATGTATTAGGTCAATTAAGATATTAGCCTTTTACCAATCATAGTAAGGATGTCTTGGTCCAAGTAAATAAGATTTGCATAAATCATGTGATTCCAAATCATATGACTTAAAACTCCGTCCCATGGAATTTTAGATATGCATCTTTTATTTATTTGATCAAAACAATAATGCATAAAGAATTTTAATTATTTATGTTATAGCCTTTATTACTTTGTTCTTCAAGATTTAGGATATAAGATTTATTTATATGATAACACAATGAAGTAAATCATAATAAATAAAGCACTTTTCTTATTCTAAACAAGAAATTAATATCCTTCATTATCTTTTAGAAAAATAATGTTTTCTACTTCATCAGTAAAGTCACTTTATAAGTGTTCTACAAACAATGTTGCAACCATTGCATCATTACCGTTTGTAGATAAAACTTTACTATAAGTAGTCTTTCATCTTACTAATTATTCTGGTATCAATACCCAATAATTAAATTTAAAAAGAATAATTTATAACATAAAATTCTCAAGTGGTAGTCCCACTACCATTCCTTTTATTGATCATCCAGAATTTTGACTACAATTCTAAATGGTCAATCCAATTGCCATTTTTACCAAATTGCATCAATTAGAGTTATTATTTTAACCATAATTATTTCTTTTAGGTTTGACAACTCTTGTCTTACCTTTCTTTTGGCACTTGGCCATTTTCCTTATGAACCATGAGTTCTGGAGAACCATTCTCCAATATCTTCATCTTCGCAGTTTTTCAGCATGTTAATGCAACTCGAAGAAATTCTTATTCATTCTAAGCATGTTATAGTCCATCACAAAGTGATTATAACTCTTAGGAAATGAATCAAGAATAAGATCCATGGCTAGCTCCAATCCAATTGGACTCCCAAGTTTCTCAAGATACTCTACGTAGTCATTATCTTAAGCGTGTGAGGTTCCACTTATTGCCCTTTACTCCTTTTGCAAGAAGTGAATGCAATAATGGTTTTTATACCTCTCTTGCTTAGATTGCTCTTTGAAACATGTAACTCAACTCCACGCCTATCTAATAGGCTTCCAAAGTTCCAAACTTTGTTGAAGTTTTGAGCACATAATCGCGAGCATAGGACAACTCACATTCCTAGAATCATACTCATGATTCTTGTGATTGTCTATTCTGGCTTTGGGTTCTTTAGGAATAGCCCATCAAGAATGTACAACCCATCTTCTTGCCTTAGAACCATTCTTAGGCTCAGGATCCAATCCATGAAGTTTGTACCATTCTTTTGAAGCTTTATCCTTAACAAGGATTAATCGCAACGATTTTAGTTGTCATCTACAACTTATGCAAAATTTCCAAAATTTTACAAGTACCAATCTCATTAAAGAGATAAATAATGTATTTTCCAAAAATACTCCCACTAATTATATAAACTTCTTAGACATCCAATGTATAATATAATTTAAATGGGCTAAGATCCAACTTTAACTTAATTTTGAGTACGCTTTGGCGCACCGCTCAAAACTAAATTAATTAGGTAGACACCTGTCAATCATATCTCATATGACTCTTAGATCTTTTCATGAGATTCTTTTGAAATTGTGCTAGATCCAACTTTAATTTAACTTTGAGTCCACGGAGGCGGACCGCTCAAATCAAATTAATTAGGTAGACAATTTCTTGTCAATCTATCTCATATGATCTTAGGGATCCAATTTCGAAAGCATGTTTATCTCATCTTTGCCTAGGCCCAAAACTGTTTTGACGCCTTATTAAGTCCAACCATTTTAAACGCATATGAAACTCTTATTCACTCATCTTGCAATACAAAAGTAAAATCAATGCCCCTCGCTTTGGCGAGCCCACATGAATATACCCTTGCACAAACAAGTGTTTTAATCATGGCGTGGCAAGAGACTTAAAACTTTCTTTGAAGGTTCATTACATATAGCATTCAACACATTTATGAGCACATAAGATAAACATGTTACGCATCAAGTTTAGCCACTAAATTAATCTCCATTATTTAAGCACAATATTTATGTGTCATTAGTTTCTCTATAATTATGAGGATGAGATCTTTTCAACTTTGGTCGTTATTTCCAAATCAAGACAACAAGAAGTGCGGTCGAACTAAGCCGTTAGGCAACCACAATCCCGCACTAATTCAAGAGACCAAGAAAGTAGTCCATGTGGCCGAAACTAAGCAATAGATGGTCTCGATGAACGTAGCCAATTGCATTCACAATTCCACATGGATCTCCAAACTTTGAATCAAGAACTTTGTTTCTCAATTTTAGCAATTATGAACTCTTCATAATTCTAACTTCGTTTATCTTTGAAACTTTGATTGCGATCAATTTTGGAAACACAATCTCGATGAACGCAGATTAGCCATCCAAAACTTGAACCAATCTAGGAATCACAAGACTAAAACAAATAGGAAAATCAAACCCAAGATCCACACTCAAACCAACTACCCAAAGCCCATTCCAGATCAGCAAGTCTGGTCTGGTTTTGTTACTGGTTCGGTTGGACCTCTCGAAAATTCCAAATTCCAATTTTGACCAAAATCAGAACAGAATCAGTGAACTGTGCGGCCGCCCAAACTCTCCTGTGCGGTCGCCCAAACATGTGCGGCCGCCCAGGGAGATTTGTGCGGTCGCCCAACGCATCAGAAGGAATTTGAAGTTCGAAAATTTGTCTCAAAATTGTCTTTTCCCGATTATTAAGACTATGATCCAATCAGAATTAATAATCAAACAATTCAGAATCCATCATAATATTTATTGCGATTGAATCGTGCGATTAAAGTTGTAAAACAATAAACCACATAAAATCACATAACACATAAACATCATATAATCCAATATTCATATCATGCTTGGCACATAAACAATTTATATACACACAACATGATCTAGTATTGAAATAATCAACATGAACGGGGCTCTGATACCACTGTTGGGTTTCGTAGTCACATGCGCAGCGGAATTAAGCATTTAAAATTTAATGAAACCCAAAGCCCATAGATCCATTCATATGATTAAGTCAAATACAACAATATGAATACTAGAATACTAACCCTTGATGCCTTTGATTTTGCAACCTTGAATTCGATGGAGGCTTGAAATCTTGATCACGAACAAAGCAAGAATCACGAACTATGAAGATGATAAGTTTCACCCTCTAGCGGTATCCACACCACGAACGAATATCAAGAACACTTGATCTTGGTTGCTAGACCAAATTATGAAACATTTTTCATAATTAATATGAACTATATGGAATTTTCTTTGTGTATAATTTTGTTCTTCAATCTAGGATTTCTTAGAACCAAAATAAACTCTCTAACTCTTTGGAGACTTGCACAAAAGCTTAGGTTCTGTTCTTGGCCGAATTTTTATGTTTATATACAAGTTAGACCTATTCCAAATAGGAAACTTGTGTTTAAACCCGTCCAAAATTCCTTTCCGAATCAAATAGGAATCTGTCCCCGACAGTACTGTGCGGGGCGCCCAAAACTTAGGTGTGCGGCGCCCCAATTTCTTGTGCGGTCGCCCAGCCCATTTGGCGCGTCGCCCAAAGGCCCAGAAAAATCCAATTTTTCCAAATTTCCAATATAGTCCTTATTTAGGATTCGTTCTATTGTGTGTGACCCTGTAGGATTATACTAAGTTGGCAATGGGTTCAAACATGAAACCATAAGATATGATTAGGTTCTAGCAAACCGTCATACCTACCCAAATAGTATAACTAGATACAAGTTCGCATTCCTTTTTAGAACATGTCATAATCCCTTTGTCCACGATGTCATTGAACACAAGTCATGGTCAACAAGTCAACTTGTATTGTTCAATACTTTCTCGATTCCGAATATGTTGATAATCCAAATGACATTGATCCAATCAATCCATTTGAGTTTGGCCAAACATTTCATCAACATCATTCCTTCGAGGGCCCAAGCTTGACATCTCTCCGAAGAGGGACAAATCCATTTGGCTTATTATTCTTCCCTACGTGAATCCAATCATGCCAATCATACCCTTTATAACTACCGTGTTAAGGCAGCGTTTGAATATGTCAAACATAATGTTCATCAAGTGGAAGACTATAATAACTTCATGTCAAAGGATTCAAATGACATAACTAATATGAGATTTATATATGACATTGACCATGACATAAATCTCATACCGCGGGTCATGTCCAGTACCTTGTTCCAAACAAGTACCATAAATCTAACATGATCATTTAGCCTTTATACTAGTGCTTACAAGCTCTAGGGACGGAGATTATTATAAGCAAACACGAGCCATAATAATAATCTTATTATCTCTTTATCATTATGAATAAAATGATAACTTATACAACGTTTAACAAACGTGCCTAGGGCACCAACACCAACATGCATCATGGTGAGGATCCTAGATGTTGACTCTATCATCTTCATCAAAGGTGATCTCTTGCCCCTTGTCTTTGCTTACAGACCTAGATGGCAAGTATGATCTATCTTCTTTGGCATCTGCAGCACGACGTTTTGCAGCCGAATAAGTTGTTCCACAGATATCTGAGCCGCCACTTATCATGTTGACCACTCTGGTTGGAGGTGGATGAGATGGTGGATTCTCAGTTTGCTTCCTCTGGCTGTCTGCACGATCCTCAGTACGCCCACGCCTTCTACCAAAGAAATTCTTTGAGGAGACCTTTGGACAACAAATGGCTAATCTCCTTTCTGAGTGCAATACAATTCTTTGTAGTATGGCCAAAGTCTTCATGATATACACACCACTTGGACTTGTCTTTCCATATTGAAGGTTTATCCATCTTCTTGGGCCACCTTGCTTTTTCTCCCAGGTTGTCCATGGCGTTGATTAGTCCTGCAATATCAACCGAGAAACAATAGTCATCTATTCTGGGATGTAAAGAATCATCATCCTCATCATTATCGTCTACAACATGAATTCTAGAGGAATCAGGTTTAGAGTAGGGTTTTCCCTTATTAGACTTGGCATGAGATGTTTCTATCTTGCCATCGGAATGAGTTGTGTCTGTCCTGCCAGTTGTATGCTCAGAAATTGCATTCTTCTTGGTTGTTTTATCCTGGAGCAACTTGTCCTCCTCCAACCTGATGAATCTGGATGCTCTGGTTCTGACTTCATCCAACCTCTTGCAAGGTGTCATGACTAGATCATCATAGTAGGGTGAGTCCTTCTTGAGTCCCATCCTGAATGCTTCTATTGCAGTAGTAGTATCCAGGTTGGTGATGGTCACTGCTTCCCTGTTGAACCTGCTGAGGTAGTCTTTAAGAAGCTCACCAGGTTGCTGAACTACCCTGTAAAGATCACTTGTCAGTTTCTCAAATACCCTGTTACAAGAAAACTGATTAGTGAACATATTGATAAGTTGAGCATAGGATCCAATAGAGCCTAAAGGTTGGTTGATCAGCCAGCGCAAGGCTGCTCCTGTAAGAGTTAAGCCAAAGCCCCTGCAAAAACACGCTTCCTTGTAATGAGGTGGAATGTGGACCACGTCCATCTTCTCCTGATAGAGTGCAACATGCTCAGCCGGATCAGTGGTACCATCATATTGTTTCATATGGGGCGGATTGAACTTCTTAGGGATAATAACGTCGGCTATAGCTGGAGCAAAACAAGACTCGTTGAAGCAGGTTGGAGTAGCCTGGTTGTGTGGTATAGTCAATCCTGGCACGCTCATGACCAAGTCCTTCAGTTCCTGTATTTGTCGGCCAAGTAGACTACCTGCATCATTGTTAGCTGCAGTAAAATGATAATTATTAAAATGACTGAAATCAGGTTGAGGGTTAAAACTCCATGTTGCCACTGTTGTAGAAGTCAAGAATGTTTTCGAAGTTGGGGTGACAGTCTCATGATTGACGATTGTGCTATTGGTCATGCTGGTTGCTGGCGTAATCCCACCAAATCCAGACGATCCAGCAATGTCACTCCCAAAAGCAAGCCTTCTTGGTTGATAAGGAGAGTATAGGCTAGAAGGCACATTTGGAGCAACAGACTGAAAGATACTAGGGAAGCTTGTTTGTTGTATCGCCGGCATTCCTCCATGAAGAGAAGTCACTTCATTCTGCAACCTAGCAACTTGGTTCATGAGCATGGTAGAAGTATCATTCTGGACTTGGATCTGGTTCCTTACTTCACGCATCATGGCGGTCAGGTTGGAAGCGATATCAATAGGGACATCCTGGGTTGCAGTAACAGAAGCTCCATCTTGAATCTGAATTGGCTGTGATACGTTACCAATGCGTTGAGTTGAAGTCACCACCGTTGATGAGACTGGAATCGTCTCCACCCTCGATCTCAAACCAGCTGAAGTCATGGCCATTGCAGTTGACATATCGAATTCCTTTAACAATTATAAGACCAAATTTCCAACAGGCAGCGCCAAATTGTTTTGGTCAGATTTTGGGATCTAATGTGAGGAAATGAAATTGGGTACAATGGAATGAAATTGTAAAGAATTCAAGAAAGAACAGACACGATAATTAACGAGGAAAGCCCTTGAACAACTTGTTCGCCGGCATAAAACCTCAAGAATGATATTTTATTAATAATGATGATGAACAATGTGATAGTTGAGAACAATAAGAGAGTAAATCAGAGAAGTGCGTGTGTGCGTTACAATTTGAGTGTTACTATTTATACTAAAATGAGAGATCGTAAACTAAGTAATAGAGCCACCATTCTCGAAGAGTTAGTTGTGGATTTATCTTAAGCCGTTTGTGATGATAGGGAAGTCTTCTTTCTTTGACTAAGTCTCCAATTAGGTCACGTATCCGTGTGATCGCTTCCCTGAAAATAGGATGAGATATGTGATTAAATAAAACGTGTTCAGTGATATACCTGTAAGTCTACATGGTGACAACTTGTAGGATCAAGATGTTGTGCCAAGTTGAGTCATTCAAGATTGAAAATTTCAGCCCAAACACATCTCATCTATTTCCCAGTTGCCAAATTAATTCTTATTCGATCGGGTCCTTTTCTTGAATTAGCAAACGGTTTTTTTGGGAGATAAACATACCAGCAACCTTTTCTTGAAATTTAAAAAAAAAAAAAAAAAAAAGGACGAATTAATAATTTTCATTAGTTAAAAAAAAAAAAAAAAAAAATCAAAAAACAGTTGCTAACAAATTAATTAAGCTCAATAACTAACTACATATAAAGGTCATGTCTGAATATATATGGGGGACATGCTGATCAGAAATACCAAACAAAATAAAAATAAAAATAAAATGGAGCAACTACAGGTTGCTAGGTGAGACTAAGGTCTGAATGTATGTCGTGAACTGAGATTCTGATCCATAGCAATCTACGGATCTATGAATCTCAGTAGCAGCAAGCTCTATGGTCCTTCGTTGTGGATTGTATATGAACACGTCATTATTTGGATTCCCGGGATATTGAATATTGTTGTTCATTCTCACAAGAATTTCTTCAACATTCATCATAAAACATATTGGATAACTGATGAGATTTCCTTCGGGTTGGCTAATTCTAATCGAACTCCAACAACTATTCTCTGCTTCATCCTCCTTCATAGTCACCAAATTGATATACTCGTGATCGTAGAAACATGCACCAAGCCAGTTGCAGTCCCTCACAACAGAAAAATGGCCTTTCTGCTTTGGTAATGTGTAGTTGGGAATTTAACAACCCTAAATTTCTCATATCTTAAATCAAACACAAGGAAGCAAGGTTTTTCAATATAAGATTTGGCGGTTGCGTCATAGCGTGAAGTAAAACCAAGCCAGTAGAGCGATCCATTGAAGAATCTGCCAACCCAACAAGTAATACTCACGGAAGAGTTTTTATCATAAACTTGATAGGGAAATCTTCTCTTGGAACATGATTTTAGTGAATAAACCTCCGCATACCAGCCCAAAGTCCACCTGACTTTTACAAGCTTGAAATCTTGTGTATGAAAATCGTAACCAAATCCAAACCATTCCATCATATTAGATACAGAAAAGGGTACCTTTTTGTAATCATTCAACACTGGATTCCATATAATTGGATTGAAAGGGACATCCCAATTGTCAAGCTTACCACTGTGATCGAAATTGCTGAAAATCCCAATGCATAATAATCCATTGCAAGAACCCAATAAACAGACGCTATCCTCAGGAGCAGAAGCTGCTGACAAGGCAGAGGGAAGATTGTATTTGTGATGCACTGTTTTTCCGTGTTGGTTTAGGACATAAAATTCAGAGCCATCGGAAGATAAAACCATGATTTTCTTCTCCTCATCCAGAGACAAAACATGTTTGAGTTGCGATTGACCAAAATTTGGATGAGAAATCAAATAAAGCCATCGCTTGTGGACTGATTTAAAGCGTAAAACAGATTTACCGGGTAGTTTCCAAAGGATTTGCTCCATGATTTCGTCAGGTAAAAATGTTTCTCCTGGGCGGTTCAATATCTTCATTGTGTTTCTTTAGCTCCTCCTGTAAAATTTGGTACCCAAATCAAACTTTTCAAAGGGGGCCTTATTTATTTATGCAGCATGCTCATTACCTGGTTGCAGCTCCATTGAAGTTGATGCATAATTAAATGAAATAAGTCCGAAACAGTAGGATTTTACACATGTTTGGGGATAAGGAGGCTCTATTTGGGATATTCAAGACTAGAGGTGATTAGGGTTTTAAACAACTTGCGAGTTTGTCATCAAGTTACAAACATTATCAACATTGGAAAATATTATTAATTCAATTTATCATTCAAAATCAAAATACATACACACACACAGATACCAAACAATTAAATTGAAGACAAAAAAAAAAATTACCCAAGGCTGAAGAAGATCGCTGGCCGCGCAGTCAGTTGTAGGTTTTCTTTTTTTCTTTCTCGTCTTTTCCTCTTTTATAATGAAAATCAAGTTCAAGTCCAATTTAATTTCATATTTCGGGTGGTTGGTCAAACAAACACATTAATTGGGCCTGTTACAAGGATTTACTAAGTGGGTCAAAATCAATGAATTTTATTCTCTGTCAGTAGAAGCAAATTGAAATGGGATAAATTAGAATGACAAACACGTGCGAACGTGCACAACCCGTCTCATCATGGATGAGACGGGTTTTTTTTACCCGCCGACCCGACCCACTGAACTAGCTTCATGACCCAAGGGGCGACCCTGCCACGTGACAGGCTCTCATAAGCCCATTTTTTTTTGTCAAAAGTAATAGTTACTATACCTTAATGTAATACTGTATACATATAAAGTAACAGTTTGTATACATAAAAGTAATACATATATACAGAAAAGTAACAGTGTTTTTTTTATGCTTTCTTCGTTTGCCAAAAATAATACTTATTACAACTAAAATGTAACGAACGTTACTTATATGTAATAATGTTTATACATAATTGTAACACATATGTATAGAAAAAGTAATAATTCAACCATTTACATTTTTAGAGCTAAAAACACTTGATTAGTGTTACATGTAAAAATATTACATTATCTATAGAAATATGTTATAATTTCTTTTATTAAGTGTTACATTTACTTGTACAAACAATTACTTTCATATATATGAGTTGTTACTTTTCAAATGTTACTTTCCTTCAAAAAATTAAATCAAAATACACAATATTTTACATTTTTGCAAAAGCACTATTACATTTCAGTATAAATGATAATTACATTTAGATATTGTTTGGGTTACACGTAATTATAGTTAGTATTACATTTGAAAAAATGGGTAAAACGAGCTTTTGTTTTTGTAAAACAGGTGTTACGTTTACTAATGAACAATGTTACTTTATATGCATATAGTCATTACATTAAGTTATGGTAACTACTACTTTTGGTAAACGACGGAAAAGTCGAAAAATAATATAAAAACTCAAAAAAAAAATAAAAAAAAAAAGACCTATGAGAGGCTGCCACGTGGCGGGTTATGCCCCATGGGTCATGGGTCGACCCGTCTCATAGATGAGACGGATCCCCCTATTCTCATGGGAGACCACCTCAATTAGAATTTGGTTAATGCATTGACTTTAAGGGCCTGCTCTTGGGAATATTTTTTTATTATCCCAATTTTACCCTCTCTCACCCTCTTCGTATCCCACGTAACTCACACGACAAAACCCTTTGCGCAATAGAACAACAAGGTTCATCCGGTTGGAAGAAGATAAAGCACACCAGACAAATGATTCTAGTAAGGCGTCGACATATGACAACCCAAACAGAAGGACAGAGACGTCTCACCAGAAGCAGAACAACAGATCCTGACCCTACCATAGAAATGATTCTAACAAGAATCATTATGTGGAAGACGAGGACCAAGATGATATTGACTGTCCTAAAATTACTGATTATTGTTTTTCTGTTGATGTTTCAGGTATCCTCTGCGCAATGAGCAACCTTGGAGATAAAGCAAGATGGCCAAGAAAGAATGACAAACCAGCTACTTGGAAGGACAAATCCAAATGGTGTGCTTATCATGAGGATTTCGGACATCTTACAGAGGATTGCATCGCCTTGAGGAGGAATTAAGCTATTTATTGTCAAAAGGATACCTCAAAGAAATCCTTAGTCACCGGAAGAACAAGGCAGAAAACAAAGAGAGCGTTCCAGATAGACCGCCTTCTCCTCCACCCGTAACCAAGGTAATTCAATTTATTAGTGGTGGTTCTGATATTTGTGGAACTTCTTATTCTGCAGCTAAAAGGCATGCACACGAGTCCAAGGATGAAAAGCCCAGAAGAAAAAGACAGGACATCCCAACTAACTTCTCAACATGTCATCTCCTTCGAAGAAGACGACAGGGACAACATCTTAGATCCACATCATGATGCATTGGTCATTGCTCTCCAGATAGAAAACTGCAAAGTTAGAAGGATCCTGGTAGATGGGGCAGTTCAGTAAATCTTATCACCATTGCAGCCTTGAAAGAGATGAACATTCCAATGACCGAAGTAGTCAATAACACCTCAGTACTCGTAGGATTCAGTGGTGAAACAAAGGATACCGCGGGAGAAATTAGACTTCCAGTATATGTTGAAAGCATCAATTCCATAGAGAGATTCTGTGTGATTGACTGTGCAACCAGCTACAATGTGATCTTGGGCAGGCCTTGGATCCATTCTATGAAGGCAGTGCCGTCCACCTACCATCAGTGTGTGAAGTTACCGACACCATGAGGGGTTGTTAATATTTACAGTGACCAGCAGACAGCGAAGGATTGTTATATGACATCTATGAAGGCAACGTCATCTACACAGCAAGTATAGCAATTAAAGAAAAAAACATGTCAGGTCCTGGAAGCTAGGTAGCATGATGTAAAAGAAATATTCTTGGATCCCTCTAATCTAGACTTGAAGGTGCTAATTGGCCAAGATGTACCAGCAGAGTTTGAAGAAGAATTGATCAATCTTTAAAAGAAAGGGTCAAGAGATTTGCCTAGAAACACGAAGACATAACAGGGATTAGTAAAGACGTCATAACTCACAATCTTAACATAGATCCATCATTCAAGCCAGTGCGACAGAAAAGAATAAAGTTTGCTCAAGAAAGGAACCAGATTATCCAGGAAGAAGTTGACAGGTTGCTGAAAGCAAAGATGATCATAGAAGCAGAATATCCGAAATGGCTAGCCAACGTTGTTGTGATAGAGAAAATGAACAGTAAATGGAGAGTTTTGTTGACTTCATGGACCTGAAAAATGTTGGGTTTCGATGTAACATGCGCAGCGGAATTTAGCATTTAAAATTTTGAAACCCAAAGCCCATAGATCCGTTCATATGATTAAATCAAATACAACAATATGAATAGAGGAAAAACTAACCCTTGATGACCTTGAATTCTAGCCTTGATCTTGGTGGAGATTTGAAGCTTGATCACAATTAAAGTAAGAACACGAACTTTGAAGATGATGAGCTTCACCCTCTAGCGGTATCCACACCACGAACGAATATCAAGGAGCTTCTTGATCTTGGTTGCTAGACCAAAATTATGAAACACACTTTCACAATTTAATATGACTATATGGAATTTTTCTTGTGTATTATTTTGTTCTTCAATCAAAAGATATCTTGGAACAAAATAAACTCTCTCAAAAACTCTTTGGAGACTCACAAAATCATTAGGGAAGAGTGCTGGCCGAATTTGGTCTTTTATACACAAGTAGGACCTATTCCAAATAGGAAACTTGTGTCAAAATCCGTCCAAAATTCGTTTCCTAATCAAATTAGGAATCTGCCTCCCGACAGTACCGTGCCGCCGCCCAAAGAAGGCTGTGCGGTCACCCAACTTTGAGCGGTCGCCTGGTCCATTTTGGACGGTCGCCCGCCTGCCCAGAAACACTGAAAAATTCCACTTTAGTCCTTTTAAAGATTCGTTCTATTGTGTGTGACCCTCTAGGATTATACTAAGTTGGCAATGGGTTCAAACATGAAACCATAAGATATGATTAGGTTCTAGCAAACCGTCATACCTACCCAAATAGTATAACTAGATACAAGTTCGCATTCCTTTTAGAACATGTCATAATCCCTTTGTCCACGATGTCATTGAACACAAGTCATGGTCAAACAGTCAACATGTTTTGTTCAATACTTTCTCGATTCCGAATATGTTGATAATCCAAATGACATTGATCCAATCAATTCATTTGAGTCCGGCCGAACATTTCATCAACATCATTCCTACGAGAGGCCCAAGCTTGACATCTCTCCGTAGAGGGACAAATCCATTTAGCTTATTATTCTTCCCTACGTGAATCCGATTATGCCAATCATACCCTTTATAACTACCCGGTTAAAGGTAGCGTTTGAATATGTCAAACATAATGTTCATCAAGTGGAAGGACTATAATAACTTCATGTCTAAGGATTCGAATGACATAACTAATATGAGATATATGTTCGACATAGACCATGACATAAATCTCATACAGCGGGTCATCTCCAGTACCTTGTTCCAAACAAGTACCCATAAATCTAACATGATCATCCCATGATCATTTAGCCTTTATACTAGTGCTTAACAAGTACTAGGGACGGAGATTAGTATAAGTAAACATGAACAACAATAATAATCAAAACATCTCTTTATTGATATGAAATAAATGATAACAATTACAACGTTTATTAAACGTGCCTAGGGCACCACTACCAACAATCTCCCACTTGCCCTAGGCCCAATCTCCCATGTATATAATACCCATGGACCTAACATGACCATCATGTTTAGCTTGTGGAAGTCCCTTTGTTAGCGGGTCCGCAACATTGTCATCAGTAGGTACTCTGCATATATTTACGTCTCCCCTATCAATGATCTCTCGAATGATATGAAAACGCCTAAGTATGTGTTTGGATTTCTGATGTGCTCTTGGTTCCTTTGCTTGAGCAATAGCACCATTATTATCGCAATAAAGGTCTATTGGATTAGCAATACTAGGAACCACTTCAAGTTCAGTGATGAACTTCTTAATCCAAACAGCTTCCTTTGCAGCATCCGATGCAGCAATATACTCAGCTTCCGTTGTAGAATCAGCGGTTGTATTTTGCTTGGAACTCTTCCAGTTTACATCTCCACCATTTAACATAAACACAAAACCCGATTGCGATCGGCTATCATCTTTGTCGGTTTGGAAGCTTGCATCCGTGTAGGCATTTACAACGAGATCATCTTCCATTCCTCCATAGACCAAAAACGAGTCTTTAGTTCTTCTCAAGTACTTAAGAATCGCTTTTACAGCTACCCAGTGATTTTCGCCAGGGTCGGATTGGTATCTACTTGTCATGCTCAAAGCATAAGATACATCCGGCTTAGTACAAATCATGGCATACATGATGGACCCAATTGCCGAGGCATATGGAACATCATTCATTTTCTCACGCTCATCGTTTGTCTTAGGACATTGAGTCTTGCTTAGAGAAACTCCATGTAACACGGGCAAGGTGCCTCTCTTAGAATTTTCCATACGGAATCTTCTAATGACCTTGTCAATGTATGTACTTTGGCTTAAACCAAGTAGCCTCCTTGATCTATATCTATAGATCTTAATGCCAAGTATATATGCGGCTTTACCCATATCTTTCATTGCGAAGCATTTTCCTAACCAAGTCTTTACGGACTGTAGTGTAGGAATATCGTTTCCAATAAGTAATATGTCATCCACGTAAAAATAAAGAATAGCACTATGCTCCCACTAATCTTCTTGTATACACAAGGTTCATCTTCGTTCTTTATGAAACCAAACTCTTTGACCGATTCATCAAAACGGAGATTCCAACTCCTTGAAGCTTGCTTCAATCCATAAATGGATCTCTGCAATTTGCATACTTTAGAATTCTGTTCAAAACCTTCTGGTTGTGTCTTATACACATCCTCTTGCAGTTTTCCATTTAGGAAAGCGGTTTTGACATCCATTGCCATATTTCATAGTCATGATATGCGGCAATAGCAAGCAGAATTCTTATAGACTTGATCATTGCTACGGGTTGAAAAGGTTTCATCATAGTCAATACCATGAACTTGCCTATAACCCTTCGCTACAAGTCTAGCTTTGTAAGTATGCACCTTCCCATCCATGTCAGTCTTCTTCTTGAAGACCCATTTGCATCCTATGGTTTTACACCTTCGGGCGCATCAATCAAATTCAAACTTGATTGTCTTGCATGGATTGCAATTCGGATTCCATGGCTCCAAGCCACTTGTCCGAATCAGGAGAAGACATCGCCTCTTGGTAGGTTGACGGTTCATCATTCTCAATGATTTCTACCTCATTATTATCCGTTACGAGAAATCCATATCTCTCGGGCTCGGATCTAACCTACTAGATCTGCGAGTTGCTTGTGTATTTTGAACAGGTTCCACAACTCCTTGTGGTTCTGTTCTTGTTCCACTATTGGTTCAATGTTATTTTTTGGGTCTCGAATTTCTTCAAGATTTATTTTACTCCCACTGATTTCTTTGGAGAGAAACTCTTTCTCTAGAAAGACACCAGTTCGGGCAACAAACACTTTGTTGTCCTCTCGGTTGTAAAAGTAATATCCTCTATTTTCCTTTGGATATCCCGAAAATACATTTGTCAGATTTGTGTGCAAGTTTGTCAGAGACAAGTCTTTTGACAAAAGCTTCGCAACCCCAAATCTTCATGAAAGATAAACAAGTTTCTTTCCGCTCACATCTCATATGGAGTCTTTTGAACCGATTTAGTTGGAACACGATTTAGTGTGAAAGCAGCGGTTTCTAGAGCGTAACCCCAAAAGGACATTGGAAGATCAACTTGACTCATCATTGATCGAACCATGTCTAACAAAGTCCGATTTCTCCTCTCGAAAACACCATTCCATTGTGGTGTTCCGGGTGGAGTTAATTGTGAGATTATTCCACAATTCTTTAGATAATCATCAAATTCTTGACTCAAGTATTCTCCACCACGATCTGATCGAAGAGCCTTAATACTTTTGCCAAGTTGTTTTTCTACTTCATTTTGAAATATTCTAAATATCTCAAATGCTTCACTTTTATGTTTCATTAGGTAAACATACCCAAATCTACTATAATCATCAGTGAAGGTTATGAAGTATTGAAATCATCCCCTAGCATTGCTACTTAATGGTCCGCATACATCGGAATGTATCAACCCCAATAAGTCGCTTGCCCTTTCACCCAACTTGGTAAAAGGTGTCTTAGTCATTTTTCCAAGAAGACACGACTCACAAGTATCATATGACTCTAAGTCACATGAACCCAAAAGTCCGTCCCCGGAGTTTTGAGATACGCTTCTCATTAATATGACCAAGACGGCAATGCCATAAATAGGTATGATTTACATCATTGGGTTTAGATTTCTTATTTATATGATAGACATGTCATTATTTTCATCCTTGACATTCAAGACATAAAGGCCATTAAATGAATTAGCAATACCATAAAGCACATCGTTTAAATAAATAGAAAATTTCTTATTCTCAATAAAAACTTAAAACCTTCATTATCCAAACAAGAAATTGAAATAATATTTCTACTTAAATCCGGAACATATAACAATTGTTCAAAACAAGAATTAATCCGAAAGGTAAAGTGACTTCATAAGTCCCTACGGCTAATGCAGCAACTCTTGCTTCATTCCCCACGCGTAGGTCTACTTCACCCTCTTTAAGTAGTCTCCTATTCTTTAGTCCCTGCACATTTAAACAAATGTGAGAACCACATCCGGTATCCAATACCCAAGAATCAGTGGTAGAAAGGAGAATATCTATTATATAGATACCTGAAGTCGACGCAGCCTTGCTGCCCTTCTTCTTCTTTTGCTCTTCCAAGAAAGCCTTGCAATTACGTTTCCAATGACAATCTCTTGACAATAGAAACAGATTGCATCCTTTTGTGAATCGGGTTTTGCCTCAGAAGCCTTGGCAACACTTGCCTTGCTTATCTTGGGTTTGACAACTTTCTTACCCTTTCCTTTGGCACCAGCCTTTTTCCCATCATGAACTAAGAGCACGGAGAACCTTTCTCCGCAATTTTCATCTCCGCAGTTTTGAGCATCCCATGCAACTCGGAGAGATTCTTATCCATTCCATGCATGTTATAATTCATCACAAACTGATTATAACTTTTAGGAAATGAATTAAGAATGAGATCTATGGCTAGCTCCAATGGGATTGGATAGCCAAGTTTCTCAAGGTGCTCTACATAACCTTTTATTTTCAGCATATGAGGACTCACTTGTTGCCCTTCATTCATTTTGCAAGTAGTGAATGCAACAATGGTCTTGTACCTCTCTTGTCTAGCTTGTTCTTGAAACATGGCTCTTAACTCCACGCCTATCTCATAGGCTTCCAAATGTTCCAAACTTTGTTGGAGTTTTGAGCACATAGTAGCAAGCATGAGACAACTTACATCTCTAGAATCATTACGATGTTTCTTGTAACTGTCTCTTTCTGCCCTAGGGGCAGTAGGTTCTGGTTCAGCAGGAAGAGGCCCATCGAGAATGTACAACTTATCTTCTTGCCTAAGAACAATCTTAGGCTACGGATCCAATCCATGAAGTTCGTACCATTCTCTTAGAGCTTATCCTTCTCAAGGATCGATCGCAACGAAATTGATTGAGTGTTAGTAGTCATTATCTACAAATATGCAAAATTTCCAAAATTTAATAAGTACCCGTTTTTCATTAAAGAAATAAATAATGTATTTTTCAAACAAAATACTCCCACTAAATTATATAACCTTCATATACATCCAATGTATAATATAATTTAATTGGGCTAAGATCCAACTTTAATTTAACTTTGAGTCCACGGAGGCGGACCGCTCAAAAACTAAATTAATTAGGTAGACGATCATGTCAATCATATCCCATATGATTTTAGATTCTTTTATGAGATTCTTTGAGAAATCCAATTTCAAAAATCATTTTTAATCTCATCTTTTGCCTAAGCCCAAAACAGTTTTGACGCCTAATTAAGTCCAACCATTTTAAACGCATAGGAACCATTCAATTTAATGCACCTTGCGGAGGCAAGCCCACATTAAATCAATGAACCTCATCTTGCTCATGCATGAATAAAATTAATGTACTTAGCGGAGGCGAACCCACATCAAGATCACCCATGTATAAACAAGTGTTTTAATCATGGCATGGCAATGAAGGACTTAAAATTTTCTTTGAAGGTTCATCACATATAGCATATAACACATTTATGGGCACATAATATAAACATGTTACACATCAAGTTTAGCCACTAAATTAATCTCCATTAATTTAAGCATGATATTTATGTGTCATTAGTTTCTCTATAATTATGAGGATGAGACTATTTCAACTTTGGTTATTATCTCCAAATCAAGACAACAAGAAGTGCGGCCGAAACTAAGCCATGAGCATCCAAAATTCCGCACTAATTCAAGATACCAAGAAAGTAGTCCATTTGGCCGAAACTAAGCAATAGATGGTCTCGATGAACGTAGGCCAATTGCATCCACAATTCCACATGGATCTCCAATCATTGAATCAAGAACTTTGTTTCTTAATTTTAGCAATTATGAACTCTTCATAATTCTAACTTCGTTTTATCTTTGAAACTTTGATTGCGATCAAGTTTGGGAAACACAATCTCGATGAACACAGATTAGCCATCCAAACCTTGAACCAATCTTTGAATCACAAGACTAAAACAAATAGGAAAATCAAACCCAAAATCCACACACAAACCAACTACCCAAAACCCATTCCAGATCAGCAGGTCTGGACTGGTTCTGTTACTGGTTTTGTTGAAATTTTTTTTCGAAAATTCCAAATTCTGATTTTTACAAAAAATCAGACCTTCTGACCTTTTGTGCGGCCGCCCAAGAAGGCCTGTGCGGTCGCCCAAAACTGTGCGGCTGCCCAGGTGCTTCTGTGCGGTCGCCCGCTTGATCAGAAGGTTCAGAATTTTTAAAATTTCGAAAACTTTGCCTCAAAATTGTTTTTCCCCGATTATTAAAACTTTGATCCAATCAAAAAATAATAATCAACAATTCTGAATCCATCATAATATTTATTGCGATTGAATCGTGCGATTAAAGTTGCAAAACAATAAACCACATAAAATCACATAACACATGAACATCATATATTCCAATATTCATATCATGCAAGGCACATAAACAATTTATATACACATAACATGATCTAGGTATTGAAATAATCAACATGAACGGGGCTCTGATACCACTGTTGGGTTTCGATATAACATGCGCAGCGGAATTTAGCATTAAAATTTTGAAACCCAAAGCCCATAGATCCGTTCATATGATTAAATCAAATACAACAATATGAATAGAGGAAAACTAACCCTTGATGACCTTGAATTCTAGCCTTGATCTTGGTGGAGATTTGAAGCTTGATCACAATGAAAGTAAGAACACGAACTTTGAAGATGATGAGCTTCACCCTCTAGCGGTATCCACACCACGAACGAATATCAAGGAGCTTCTTGATCTTGGTTGCTAGACCAAAATTATGAAACACACTTTCACAATTTAATATGACTATATGGAATTTTTCTTGTGTATTATTTTGTTCTTCAATCAAAAGATATCTTGGAACAAAATAAACTCTCTCAAAAACTCTTTGGAGACTCACAAAATCATTAGGGAAGAGTGCTGGCTGAATTTGGTCTTTTATACACAAGTAGGACCTATTCCAAATAGGAAACTTGTGTCAAAATCCGTCCAAAATTCGTTTCCTAATCAAATTAGGAATCTGCCTCCCGACAGCACCGTGCGCCGCCCAAAGAAGGCTGTGCGGTCGCCCAACTTTGGGCGGTCGCCTGGTCCATTTTGGGCGGTCGCCCGCCTACCCAGAAACACTGAAAAATTCCACTTTAGTCCTTTTAAAGATTCGTTCTATTGTGTGTGGACCCTCTAGGATTATACTAAGTTGGCAATGGGTTCAAACATGAAACCATAAGATATGATTAGGTTCTAGCAAACCGTCATACCTACCCAAATAGTATAACTAGATACAAGTTCGCATTCCTTTTAGAACATGTCATAATCCATTTGTCCACGATGTCATTGAACACAAGTCATGGTCAAACAGTCAACATGTTTTGTTCAATACTTTCTTGATTCCGAATATGTTGATAATCCAAATGACATTGATCCAATCAATTCATTTGAGTCCGGCCGAACATTTCATCAACATCATTCCTACGAGAGGCCCAAGCTTGACATCTCTCCGTAGAGGGACAAATCCATTTAGCTTATTATCTTCCCTACGTGAATCCGATTATGCCAATCATACCCTTTATAACTACCCGGTTAAAGGTAGCGTTTGAATATGTCAAACATAATGTTCATCAAGTGGAAGACTATAATAACTTCATGTCTAAGGATTCGAATGACATAACTAATATGAGATATATGTTCGACATAGACCATGACATAAATCTCATACAGCGGGTCATCTCCAGTACCTTGTTCCAAACAAGTACCATAAATCTAACATGATCATCCCATGATCATTTAGCCTTTATACTAGTGCTTAACAAGTACTAGGGACGAAGATTATTATAAGTAAACATGAACAACAATAATAATCAAAACATCTCTTTATTGATATGAAATAAATGATAACAATTACAACATTTATTAAACATGCCTAGGGCACCACTACCAACAAAAAAAAGCATGCCCTAAAGATCCCTTTCCTCTTGCGCACATTGACACCTTGGTAGACGCTACATCAGGACATGAGATTTTGACATTCATGGATGCATCCTCAGGACTTCAGCAGATCCAGATGGAGCCATCCGACCAAGAAGACACCGCCTTCATTACACCCACATGTATATATTGTTATATTGCTATGCCATTTGGACTAAGAAATGCAGGTGCAACGTACCAAAAGCTTGTCAACATGATGTTCAAGGACCAGATTGGGGACACCATGGATGTCTACATCGATGATATGGTAGTCAAGTCAAAGAAAGCTGAAAACCATGTCCGAGATCTCACTCAAGCATTTGACATCCTGGATGCATTCAATATGAAGCTGAATCCAACAAATGCAACTTCGGCATGAAGTCTGGAAAATTCCTAGTTACATGGTGACACAAAGAGGAATAGAAGCAAGTCCAAAGCAGATAAGAGCAATCATCAACCTGACATCACCTCGGACTGTTGAAGACGTTCAAAGATTGACAGGAAAGGTAGCAGCCCTCAACAGATTTATCTCAAAATCCTCAGAAAGATGCAAGCCATTCTACGATATCTTGAAGAAGAATAACAGATTCGAAATGGACAGAACAACATGAGAAGGCATTTCAGGAATTGAAGCAGTACCTATCTACACCTCCATTGTTGTCTAAACCTCAAGCTGGTGAGCCCTTGTACATATACTTGGCCATCTCAAACAACTGTCAGTGCAGTCCTTGTCCGAGAGCAAGAGGGTAACCAATATCCGATATACTATGTAAGTAAAACTCTTTTAGATGCGGAAACAAGGTACTCCCATCTAGAAAAGTGATTTTAGCTTTGATTACTGCTTCAGTTAAATTAAGGCGTGATTTATCTAAGGTGAGATTTCTTTTTATCTTCTTATTGATTGCTTAACTGTATCTACTGAACTTCTCCTCGGCATATTTACATTTGTTTTGTTAGAAAATTCATAGTGGTGGAAAACTTATGTACCTACCTGCTGCCAGTTTTTTTTTTTTTTTTTTTTTTTTTTGCTGATCCCTTAAAGGCTCCAATTTGATATGGGCACGTGAACCATTAATACGCTGCCATGATTATCAATTCAAACCTAAAACGGGCCAATTCAAACCCAACACAGGCACCCAACACGGGATAACTCAAATCCATCATCAATTGGGCCGGCTCTGATACGATATTAGAATTGGATCATCCCCTTAAAAGGTCTTATTAAGGGGTGAGGTTATCCAATCTATATAGCTAATAAATTTTATTAGTCAAGTGTTGTGGATATATGGGGACTTCAACAAACAGTTAGAGTCTGTTCCGAACATTAGTCATATACCCATTATAGGAATTACTTCCACTGCCATGCTTCGTCGGACAATGCTTAATGTGGCAAGATACCTTCACTTCATTATAACGCATATGTTGATTTCAAGTGGGTGTAAGACTAATTAATGAGGATTGTGTTGGTGGTTTAAATGAAAAATCACCATGCTCTTGATTGGGACTTGTAGCTGTAGACAAAGTAAAAATGCTGCAAAAAATTGAGGTGCGAGTTTTGTGACATGTTAGTTGACCACATACAATTTCAGTTGCTTTTGTATAGTCGGATCAATTTTGCTTGTTGGTGCTTTTCACTCTCATCCTGCACATGCCTCACCAATGCCACTGAGTGTTTCACACTTCATAGCTATGTTCATTATAATAAAGATAATGTACTTGCTACGTTCTATGTTAAGAGCCCACTATAATAAAGATAATGTACTTGATACATTTCTGTGTATATTTAGTATATAATAAAAAATATATAACTTCAATATAAATCATAAGAAATAGAAAGGTGTAAACTATTGATTTTCAAACATGGACTCTCTATGTGGAACAGAGTCATAGACAAAGGATGGTCAGTGGTGATGGCCAAATTATTGAACGAGAGGTTTATCCTTCTTAAACTCTCATTCCTCCACACCAGATTTTTCATTTCTTTTCAAGAAATACCTGAACTTATACATTAGCTGTTTCTAGGAACTAACAGGGTGCTGCATACTCCCTCCGTCCCACCCGACTTTGGATCCTTGGTCAAACAATTTATACTTTGACCAAATATTTGAAGAAATATGATGATGCTAATAAAAATTAAAACTTGTTATTGTATCACGATTAATAATAACTAAATAACTATTTTAGATTTTCATTAAGATAATTATTTTTGTTCAAATTGTTGGTCAAAGTATAAATTGCTTGACCAAGAATCCTAAGTCAGGCGGGACAGAGGGAGTGTCATTTGTTAGAAAATGCCTATATACTTATCTGTGGAGAGCTATAGAAATTGGGGTCAAACTTAACCACAGACCTTCAATATCATTCTTTGTACTGTTAGAACCTGCATAACTCGAACCAAGTTGATTTAATTTCCTACCTCATGGTTTGTGTCTTCAATCAAATTGATGGGAAGGAGTTCTTCCGCAAGCAAGGTGACTGCATTTCCAACACTTCCCGTGTTTGTCTGACAACCTACAATGGCGGGGAGATGATTATTTCAATTCATATTGATTGTGTTACTAATGAAGAACAACATGATTTTACTACTAGAATTTTTTGCTTTCCAGTAGATGCAATCATAATTTATGATCTTGTGATATTAACACATAGTTGCACTTTGTTCTTAAAGGAAACTTTAAGAAAGGCAGAAGAGATTTTTGGGATGTGATAATAAAGATCTGTAACTTTCATGTGAGTTCCGTTTCATAAATTGTAAAAAAATCGCAAGTTTTATGGCAAAAGGAATTAGTGAAGTGGATTCAACATGATTTGAGGAGATGATGGTTACAAAAAGTTAGATTGTGTAGGCAGGTGTGCTATCTATGAACAAAACTGCTCCACTTTTCCATCAAGTGCATATCGGGATGTAAAACAAATTTTGTGGCCCATTGAATGAGTGATTCGCTCAGTCAGTTTTATCTGGAATTTTCACCTCAACTGTTTCAGATTGTTTCGAATTTTAATGTCTTAGCCTATTCAACCGTTCAAACAGTAGACTTTTACGTTTGGGCCCTCTGTCCCAAACTAGGTTGGGTTCTAAATCATTTCTGGGCCTGGAGAATTAGCGGAAGTCGATGGCGAAAGAGTA
>JAOWBW010000841.1:732027-824849 GCA_026119855.1 Campanula takesimana
ATTCTTATTGTAAGATCTTGCAATCCTTTGCTGATATGCTGCCATCCTGACTTTTTCCATATCTCTCAATTCATCAATGGTATCTAGATCTTGTGCCAAGATGATGCTATTTTGCTCAGGATTTAACCCATATCTTGCCGAGGGGACAACGACTTCAGCAGGAATGACCGCTTCTGATCCAAAAACTAGAGAGTAAGGAGTCTGGCCTGTTGCATTCTTGGGTGTTGTTCTATCAGCCCATAAAACGAAAGGCAATTCTTCGGCCCATCTTCCCCTTCTTCTGATCTAACCTCTTTTTCTAGTTGGAATAATGATCTTGTTGCTAGATTCAGCCTGTCAATTTGCTTGGGGGTGCACTGGTGAAGATGTTACCATTTTGACTCCCCATCTTGTGAGAAAATCTTGGGTTGTTCTGCTAATAAATTGGGAGCCGTTGTCACATATTATCTCTGAAGGTATACTAACCTGCTGAAAATGTTCTTCTTTATGAAAGATATAACCTCCTATTACAAACTTGAACATAAGCTCGGCTTCAATCCACTTGGAAAAATAATCTGTCATTGCCAATAAAAACACCTTTCCTCCAGGAGCTTTAGGTGATTTCCCCAACAATGTCCATTCCCTAGTCCATAAAGGGCCAAGGGGAAATAATAGGATGCATCATCTCTGCTGGCTGGTGCAAGATGTCACCATGTCTTTAAACAGGAATCACACTTCTTGGAGTAGTCTGCAGCATCTTAACGCATTGCAGACCATAAATATCCCATCCTAAGAGCTTTGGTGTATAAACTCCTGCCCCCAAAATGATTTCCACATAAGCCTTCCATGAAGCTCTTTTAATATTGATGCAGCTTGATCAGGTTCTAAACATCTTAAGTATGGTCCTGCAAAAGATTTCCTGAACAACACATTATCTACTTTACAAATATCTTGCATTCCTTACCCTGAATGCTTTTGTATTCTTTTCCTGTGGTGGGGTGGTGCCATCTTGAAGATACTTGATTATTGGTGTGGTCCAAGATGGTTCAATTTGTGCTTCAGAGGTGTCATCATCTATTTGAATAGTTTCCAATCTTTCTATGGCTGGAATGTTGACATGAACGATGGGTATGTTCGTCTGAGCCAAACTTTTGAAGGCAGGCCCAAGATTGGCTAGAGCATCTGCCTGAGAGTTTTCTTCCCGGGGAATCTTTTCTATCTTGAAATGTTAAAATTTTCTGGCTAAGATCTTCACAACTCCCAAGTATGACGTCATCTTGGCATTCTTAGCTGCATAGGATCTGTTAAAATGATTAACTAATAACAATGAATCACAATATACCTGGATGACTTTGATGTTGAGATCTAGTGCCACAGTTAATCCCACGATGAGGGCTTCATATTCCGCTTCATTATTGGTAGATTTTAAAATCACAACTAATGGCCTGTGGTATGATGTCCCCTGTGGTGATTTCAGTACAATTCCAAGACCTGTTCCTCTCATGTTTGATGCTCCATCAGTGTACAACGTCCATTCAGCCAAGGTGTCACCATCTTGAAGTTGTTGGACTTCTATTTCCACTTCTGGTTGCATATTTGGACTGAAGTCTGCCACAAAATCTGCAAGAGCTTGGGATTTTATTCCCGTCCTTGGTTCATACTTGATATCATAAGTACTGAGCTGGACTGACCATTTTGCCATCCTACCTGACATTTCTGGTTTTCTCATAACATTCTTGATAGGATAGTTAGTACGAATATTTATAACACGAGTCTCAAAATAATGTCTTAACTTGACCGAAGCAGTAATTAAAGCTAAAATTAACTTTTCAAGATGGGAGTACCTAGTTTCTACATCAAGAAGAGTCTTACTTACATAATAAATGGATGCTGGTTACCATCTTGCTCCCTGACCAAGACTGCACTAACTGCTATTTCTGAAACGGGTAAGTATGCATATAGTGTATTGCCTTCTTCAGGTTTGACCAGTAATGGAGGTGTTGACAGGTATTGTTTCAGATCTTGGAAATCTTTGTCATATTGTTTTGCGTCCACTCAAATCTGCTATTCTTCTTTAAGATGTCATAGAATGGCTTGCATCTTTCAGAAGACTTAGAGATAAATCTGTTGAGTGCTGCCACCTTTCCAGTCAATCTTTGTACATCATTTAACGGTATGAGGTGTGATGCCAGTTGATGATGGCTTTGATTTCTCCGGGCTTTCTTCTATGCCTCTTTGTGTTACCATATAGCCCCAAAGTTTCCTGACTTCATGCCAAAATTGCAATTTGTGGATTCAGCTTCATGTTGAATGCATCCAAGATGTCAACGCTTGAGTAAGATCTCGAACATGGTTCTCTCTGCTTTCTTGACTTTACTACCATATCATCGATGTATACCTCCATGGTGTTCTCCGATTTGATCTTTGAACACATATTGACCAGCTTCTGGTATGTTGCACCTGCATTTCTTAGTCTAAATGGCCTTAGCAATATACCAATATATACCTGAGGGTGTTATGAAGGCGGTGTCTTCTTGTCAGATGGTTCCATCTGGATCTGCTGAAATCCTGAGATGCATCCATGAATGTTAAGATCTCGTGCCCTGATGTAGCGTCAACCAAGGTGTTGATGTGCGGCAGAGGGAAGGGTCTTTAGGACACGCCTTGTTCGGTCTGTAAAGTCAACACAACTCTCCATTTGCCATTCCTTTTTTCTACCATAACGACGTTAGCTAACCACTTCGGATATTCTGCTTCCCTAATAATCTTTGCTTTCAATAACCTGTCAACTTCTTCTTTGATGATTTGGGTTTTCTCTCTTGACAAATTTCTCCTTTTCTGGTGAACTAGTTTGAAAGATGGTCAATGTTGAGCTTTGAGTTATAACATCTTTGCTAATCCTATTATGTCTTCATGTTTCCAGGAAAATCTCTTGACTCTTTCCTTCAAGAGAGTCATCAATTCTTCTTCAAATTCTGCTGGTACATCTTGGCCAATCAGTACCTTAAAATTTGGATTGAGGGGTCCAATAATACTTCTTTCACATCATGCTCCCTTGATTCCAAGACTTGATGTGCTTTATTCTGTAATTGCTATGCTTTCCTCGGAGATGTCGACGCCTTTATGGATGTCATATAGCAGTTCTTCGCCATCTGTTGATCACTGAAGATTGTAACACTCCCCAAGGTATGGCATCTTCACACACTGATGATAAGTTGATGGTACTCTGCCTTCATTGCATGGATCCAAGGTCTGCCTATCCACATTATAGCTTGTCGCACAGTCAATCACACGAAAGCGCTCCATAGAGTTAACACCTCAATATACACTGGAAGCATAATCTCCCCCATAGTATCTTTGGTTTGTCCACTGAAGCCCACAAGAACTATGTTCTTTTAACTATGTTCTCCATTGGGATGTTCATCTCTTTCAAGGTCTCTACTATGAGAAGATTCACTGAACTGCCCCCATCTATCAGGAATTCGTCTCACATTACAATTTGCAATCTGCAGGGCAATGACCAACGCATCATGATGAGGATCCAGAACATTTTCTGATCTTCTTCTTCAAAGGTGATGACATCTTGAGAGTTTGACTTTGAGATCTTCTTTTGACATCTTGGTCTCTCATCCTTGGAGTCCTTGGCATGTCGTTTAGCTGTAGAATAAGAAGTGCCACATATCAGAACCACCACTAATAACATTAATTACTTTAGTTACCGGTGGAGGAGAAGGTGGTCTCTCGGGGACTGCTTCCTTGTTTTCTGCTCTGTTCTTTCTGCGACTGAGGAGTTCTTTGAGGTAGCCTTTGGAAAGCAAGTAGCTCAATTCTTTCCGCAAGGCGATGCAATCTTCTTCAGTAAGATTTCCAAAATCTTCATGGTAGGCACACCACTTGGATTTATCCTTCCATCCTGTAGATTTCATTCTCTTCCCTGGGCCATCTTGCTTTATCTCCAAGATTGTTCATTGCACACAAGATTCCTGCAACATCAATAGAAAAACAATAATCAGCAATTTTAGGACATTGAGTATCATCTTGATCTTCATCTTCAACAGAATTGATCTTATCAGAATCGTTTCTGTGATAGGGTCTGGTTCTGTGCTGTCTCTGATGAGATGTCTCAATCTTCCTGTCTGGATTGTCATATGTTGAAGCTTTTCCGAAGTCTTTGATTGTTGCACCTTGTCTTCCTCAAGTATGATGAATCTTAATGCCCTGTTGCGTACATCTTCCATTTTTTACAAGGGTTCATCACCAACTCTTCATAGAATGGGGAATCCTTCTTCAGGCCCATTCTAAATGCTTCTGTTGCCGTAGACATATCAAGACTGGGTATCTCCAAGACTTCCTTATTGAACCTGTTAACGTAATCTTCAAAGCCGCATTAGGGTTGTTGTATAATGTGGTAAAGATCGCTAGTGAGCTTCTCGAATTGTCTTGCTACAGGAGAATTGATGTTGAAACATGTTGACAAGCTAAGTAAAATGAACTGATAGATCCTGGTGGTTGACGGATCAACCAATTTCAATGCAGGTCCTACCAATGTGAGCCAAATCCTTTACACAAGCAAGCTTCTCTTTGTACTGAGAGTACTCTGACAATCTCCATCTGTTCCTGATATGGGCGACGTGCTCATCAGGATCACTGCTCCTCATTAAACTTCATACTCGGGATGTTAAAGCCTTTGGGGATGTCAATCTGCACAATAGCCGTACAAAGCGTGATTGATTGTAACATGTTAGAGAGACCTGTGGATGGGTAGAGTGACACCAAGGTACATTCATAACAAAGTCCCTCAATTCTGAAGCTGACTCGCTTATAATTACCTGCAAAAGGAATTACTGGTATGAGAAAAGGATTAGTGGTACGAGCAATATTATCAAAAGAATTTGCAAAATTAAGGTTACCGAACGGATGGGTATTGTCAGCCGAAGATGTACGATCGTGCTGCTGGTGAAGATGGGTCCACCTTGAGACGTCCCAGAGACAAGCATAGGTGATGAATGTTGGGTTTCCAAGTAACATGCGCAGCGGGATATAGCAATTAAAATTTTAAGAAACCCAAAGCCATGGATCCGTTCATATGATTAAATCAAATACAACAAGATGAATAGAGGAATAAACTACCCTTGATGGCTATGAATTTTCTCTTGATCTTTGGTGGAGAAACTTGAAGACTTGATCACGATCACAAAGCTTGAACACGAACTTTGAAGATGATGATTTTTCACCCTCTAGCGGTATCCACACTTCGAACGAATATCAAAGGAACTCTTTGATCTTGGTTGCTAGACCAATGATGTAAAAAACGCTTTCACAAATTTAATAAAGAACTATATGGAATTTATTTTGTGAATTATTTTGTTCCTCAATCAATGATATTAGAACAAAAATAAAATCTCTCTCAAACTCTTTGAGACTCACAAAAGCACTAGTAAATATGGTCTGGCCGAATTGGGGTTTTTATACACAATTAAGACCTATTCCAAATAGGTAACTTGTGCCAAAAAACTTTCCTAATCAATTAGGAATTTTTCTGTCGCAAGACCAGGCGCCCGCCCGGTACCACCGAGCGCCCGCTCATTTGGGCAGAAGGTCAAGGCCTTTCGGCTTATTTCAGGTGCCCGCCTGGTCAACCCAAGCGCCCGCTTGGTTGACCAGGAGGCCAGAATAATTCCAGAAATTCCTGAGGTCCTTCGACCCTAAATTCCAATACAGTCCTTTTATTTAAGATTCGTTCTATTGTGTGTGACCCTCTAGGATTATACTAAGTTGGCAATGGGCTCAAACATGATCCCATAAGATATGATTAGGTTCTAGCAAACCGTCATACCTACCCAAATAGTATAACTAGATACAAGTTCGCATTCCTTTAGAATATGTCACAATCCCTTTGTCCACGATGTCATTGAACACAAGTCATGGTCAAACAGTCAACTTGTCTTGTTCAATACTTTCTCGATTCCGAATATGTTGATAATTCAAATGCTGTGATCCAATCAATCCATTTGAGTCCGGCCAAACATTTCATCAACATCATTCCTTCGAGGGGCCCAAGCTTGACATCTCTCCGTGGAGGGACAAATCCATTTAGCTTATTATTCTTCCCAACGGGAATCCGATTATGCCAATCATACCCTTTATAACTACCGTGTTAAGGTAGCGTTTGAATATGTCAAACACAATGTTCATCAAGTGGAAGACTATAATAACTTCATGTCTAAGGATTCAAATGACATAACTAATATGAGATATATGTACGACATAGACCATGACATAAATCTCATACAGCGGGTCATGTCCAGTACCTTGTTCCACAAGTACCCATAAATCTAACATGATCATCCCATGATCATTTAGCCTTTATACTAGTGCTTAACAAGTACTAGGGACGGGGATTATTATAAGTAAACATGAACAACAATAATAATCAAAACATCTCTTTATTGATATGAAATAAATGATAACAATTACAACGTTTATTAAACGTGCCTAGGGCACCACTACCAACAATCTCCCACTTGCCCTAGGCCCAATCTCCCATGTATCTAATACCCATGGACCTAACATGACCATCATGTTTAGCTTGTGGAAGTCCCTTTGTTAGCGGGTCCGCAACATTGTCATCAGTAGGTACTCTGCATATATTTACGTCCCCCTATCAACGATCTCTCGAATGATATGAAAACGCCTAAGTATGTGTTTGGATTTTTGATGTGCTCTTGGTTCCTTTGCTTGAGCAATAGCACCATTATTATCGCAATAAAGGTCTATTGGATTAGCAATACTAGGAACCACTTCAAGTTCAGTTATGAACTTCTTAATCCAAACAGCTTCCTTTGCAGCATCCGATGCAGCAATATACTCAGCTTCTGTTGTAGAATCAGCGGTTGTACTTTGCTTGGAACTCTTCCAGCTTACAGCTCCACCATTTAACATAAACACAAAACCCGATTGCGATCGGCTATCATCTTTGTCGGTTTGGAAGCTTGCATCCGTGTAAGCATTTACAACGAGATCATCTTCCATTCCTCCATAGACCAAAAACGAGTCTTTAGTCTTCTCAAGTACTTAAGAATCGCTTTTACAGCTATCCAGTGATTTTCGCCAGGGTCGGATTGGTATCTACTTGTCATGCTCAAAGCATAAGATACATCCGGCCTAGTACAAATCATGGCATACATGATGGACCCAATTGCCGAAGCATATGGAACATCATTCATTTTCTCACGCTCATCGTTTGTCTTAGGACATTGAGTCTTGCTTAGAGAAACTCCATGTAACACGGGCAAGGTGCCTCTCTTAGAATTTTCCATACGGAATCTTCTAATGACCTTGTCAATGTATGTACTTGGCTTAAACCAAGTAGCCTCCTTGATCTATCTCTATAGATCTTAATGCCAAGAATATATGCGGCTTCACCCATATCTTTCATTGCGAAGCACTTTCCTAACCAAGTCTTCACAGACTGAAGTGTAGGAATGTCGTTTCCAATGAGCAATATGTCATCCACATATAAAATAAGGAATAGCACTATGCTCCCACTAATCTTCTTGTATACACAAGGCTCATCTTCGTTCTTGATGAAACCAAACTCTTTGACCGATTCATCAAAACGGAGATTCCAACTCCTAGAAGCTTGCTTCAATCCATAGATGGATCTTGCAATTTGCATACCTTAGAATCTTGTTCAAAACCTTCTGGTTGTGTCATATACACATCCTCTTGAAGTTTTCCATTCAGGAAAGCGGTTTTGACGTCCATCTGCCATATTTCATAGTCATGATATGCGGCAATGGCAAGCAAAATTCTTATAGACTTGATCATTGCTACGGGTGAAAAGGTCTCATCATAGTCAATACCATGAACTTGCCTATAACCTTTCGCTACAAGCCTAGCTTTGTAAGTATGCACCTTCCCATCCATGTCAGTCTTCTTCTTGAAGACCCATTTGCATCCTATGGTTTTTACACCTTCGGGCGCATCAATCAAATTCCAAACTTGATTGTCTTGCATGGATTGCAATTCGGATTCCATGGCTCCAAGCCACTTGTCCGAATCAGGAGAAGACATCGCCTCTTGGTAGGTTGACGGTTCATCATTCTCAATGATTTCTACCTCATTACTATCCGTTACGAGAAATCCATATCTCTCGGGCTCGGATCGTAACCTACTAGATCTGCGAGTTGCTTGTGTATTTGAACAGGTTCCACAACTCCTTGTGGTTCTTGTTCTTGTTCCACTATTGGTTCAATGTTATTTTCTGGGTCTCGAATTTCTTCAAGATTTATTTTACTCCCACTGATTTCTTTGGAGAGAAACTCTTTCTCTAGAAAGACACCAGTTCGGGCAACAAACACTTTGTTGTCCTCACGGTTGTAAAAGTAATATCCTCTAGTTTCCTTAGGATATCCCACGAAAATACATTTATCAGATTTGTGTGCAAGTTTGTCTGAGACAAGTCTTTTGACAAAAGCTTCGCAACCCCAAATCTTCATGAAAGATAGACAAGTTTTCTTTCCGCTCCACATCTCATATGGAGTCTTTTGAACCGATTTATTTGGAACACGATTTAGTGTGAAAGCAGCGGTTTCTAGGGCGTAACCCCAAAAGGATATTGGAAGATCAACTTGACTCATCATTGATCGAACCATGTCTAACAAAGTCCGATTCCTCCTCTCGGACACACCATTCCATTGTGGCGTTCCGGGTGGAGTCAATTGTGAAACTATTCCACAATTCTTTAGATGATCATCAAATTCTTGACTTAAGTATTCACCACCTCGATCTGATCGAAGTGCCTTTATACTTTTGCCAAGTTGTTTTTCTACTTCATTTTGAAATATTCTAAATATCTCAAATGCTTCACTTTTATGTTTCATTAGGTAAACATACCCAAATCTACTATAATCATCAGTGAAGGTTATGAAGTATTGAAATCCTCCCCTAGCATTGCTACTTAATGGTCCGCATACATCGGAATGTATCAATCCCAATAAGTCGCCTGCCCTTTCACCCAACTTGGTAAAAGGTGTCTTAGTCATTTTTCCAAGAAGACACGACTCACAAGTATCATATGACTCTAAGTCACATGAACCCAAAAGTCCATCCCCATGGAGTTTTGAGATACGCTTCTCATTAATATGACCAATGCCAAATAAGTATGATTTACATCATTAGGTTTAGATTTCTTATTTACATGATAGACATTATTTTCATTCTTGACATCCAAGATATAAAGGCCATTAAATAAATTAGAAATACCATAAAGCACATCATTTAAATAAATAGAAAGTTTCTTATTCTCAATAAGAAACTTAAAACCTTCATTATCCAAACAAGAAATTGAAATAATATTTCTACTTAAATCCGGAACATAATAACAATTGTTCAAAACAAGAATTAATCCGGAAGGTAAAGTGACTTCATAAGTCCCTACGGCTAATGCAGCAACTCTTGCTCCATTTCCCGCACGTAGATCGACTTCACCTTCTTTAAGCAGTCTCCTATTCTTTAGTCCCTGCACATTTAGACAAATGTGAGAACCACATCCGGTATCCAATACCCAAGAATCAGTGGTAGAAAGGAGAATATCTATCATATAGATACCTGAAGTCGACGCAGCCTTGCTGCTCTTCTTCTTCTTTTGCTCTTCCAAGAAAGCCTTGCAATTACGTTTCCAATGACCAATTTCTTGACAATGGAAACAGATTGCATCCTTTTGTGAATCAGGTTTTGCCTCAGAAGCCTTGGCAACCTTTGCCTTGCTTATCTTGGGTTTGATAACTTTTGCCTTACCCTTGCCTTTGGCACCAGGCTTCTTCCCATCATGAACCAAGAGCACGGGAGAACTTTTCTCCACAATTTTCATCTCTGCAGTTTTGAGCATCCCATGCAACTCAGAGAGATTCTTATCCATTCCATGCATGTTATAATTCATTACAAACTGATTATAACTTTTAGGCAATGAATTAAGAATGAGATCCGTGGCTAGCTCCAATGGGATTGGATAGCCAAGTTTCTCAAGGTGCTCTACATAACCTTTCATTTTAAGAAAGTGAGGACTCACTTGTTGCCCTTCATTCATTTTACTAGTAGTGAATGCAACAATGGTCTTGTACCTCTCTTGCCTAGCTTGCTCTTAAAACATAGTTCTCAACTCCACGCCTATCTCATAGGCTTCCAAATGTTCCAAACTTTGTTGGAGTTTTGAACACATGGCAGCAAGCATGAGACAACTTACATCTCTAGAATCATTACGATGTTTCTTGTAATTGTCTTTTTCTACCCTAGGGGCAGAAGGCGGTGGTTCAGCGGGGAGAGGCCCATCGAGAATGTACAACTTATCTTCTTGCCTAAGAACAATTCTTATGCTACGGATCCAATCCATAAAGTTTGTACCATTCTCTTCGAGCTTATCCTTGTCAAGGATCGATCGCAACGACATTGATTGAGTGTTATTAGTCATTATCTACAAATATGCAAAAATTTCCAAAATTTAATAAGTACCTATTTTCATTAAAGAGATAAATAATGTATTTTTCAAACAAAATACTCCCACTAAATTATATAACCTTCATATACATCCAATGTATAATATAATTTAAATGGGTTAAGATCCAACTTTAATTTAATTTCAAGTCCGCTAAGGCGGATTACACAAAATCAAATTAATTAGGTAGACAACTCTTGTCAATCATATCTCATATGACTCTTAGTTCCTTTTATGAGATTCTTTAAGAAATCAATTTTCAAAAAGCATGTTAAACCTCATCTTTGCCTAGGCCCAAAACTGTTTTGACGCCCAATTAAGTCTAACCATTTTAACGCACAGTTAATGTGTCCCGCTAGGGCGTGCCCACACTATCTATCTTGCTCATACATAAACAAATTTAATGCATCTAGCTAGGGCGAATCTACATTAAAATCACTCATGTACTAACAAGTGTTTTAATCATGGCATGGCAATAAAAGACTTAAAACTTTCTTTGAAGGTTCATCACATATAGCATATAACACATTTATGAGCACATAATATACACATGTTACACATCAAGTTTAGCCACTAAATTAATCTCCATTAATTTAAGCATGATATTTATGTGTCATTGGTTTCTCTATAATTATGAGGATGAGACTATTTCAACTTTGGTTATTATCTCCAAATCAAGACAACAAGAAGTGCGGTCGAACTAAGCCATTAGGCAACCACAATCCCGCACTAATTCAAGAAACCAAGAAAGTAGTCCATGTGGACGAAACTAAGCAATAGATGGTCTCGATGAACGTAGGCCAATTGCATTCACAATTCCACATGGATCTCCAATCATTGAATCAAGAACTTTGTTTCTCAATTTTAGCAATTATGAACTCTTCATAATTCTAACTTCGTTTTATCTTTGAGACTTTGATTGCGATCAAGTTTGGGAAACACAATCTCGATGAACGCAGATTAGCCATCCAAACCTTGAACCAATCTTAGAATCACAAGACTAAAACAAATAGGAAAATCAAACCCCAAAATCCACACACAAACCAACTACCCAAAACCCATTCCAGATCAACAAGTCTGGACTGGTTCTGTTACTGGTTTTGTCGAATTTATCGAAAATTCCATATTCAGATTTTAACCAAAATCAGAACAAATCTTGACCACCGAGCGCCCGCCTGCAAAGGACCAGGCGCCCGCTTGAATGGCCAGAATAGTATAGAATTTTAAAGTTCGAAAATTTTGCCTCAAAATTATTTTTTCCCGATTATTAAAACTTTGATCCAATCAAAAATCAATAATCGAAATAATTCAGAATCCACCATAATTTTTATTGCGATTGAATCGTGCGATTAAAGTTTGAAAAACAATAAACCACATAAAATCATAAAACACATAAACATCATATAATCCAATATTCATATCATGCTTGGCACATAAACAATTTATATATACACAACATGATCCAAGTATTGAATTAATCAACATGAACGGGGCTCTGATACCACTGTTGGGTTTCCAAGTAACATGCGCAGCGGAATATAGCAATTAAAATTTTAAGAAACCCAAAGCCATGGATCCGTTCATATGATTAAATCAAATACAACAAGATGAATAGAGGAATAACTAACCCTTGATGGCTATGAATTTTCTCTTGATCTTTGGTGGAGAAACTTGAAGACTTGATCACGATCACAAAGCTTGAACACGAACTTTGAAGATGATGATTTTCACCCTCTAGCGGTATCCACACTTCGAACGAATATCAAAGGAACTTCTTTGATCTTGGTTGCTAGACCAATGATTGTAAAACACGCTTTCACAATTTAATAAAGAACAATATGTAATTTATTTTGTGAATTAATTTGTTCCTCAATCAATGATATCTTAGAACAAAATAAAATCTCTCTCAAACTCTTTGAGACTCGCAAAAGGCACTAGTAAATATGGTCTGGCCGAATTGGGGTTTTTATACACAATTAAGACCTATTCCAAATAGGTAACTTGTGCCAAAAACCTTTCCTAATCAAATTAGGAATTTTTCTGTCGGCAAGACCAGGCGCCCGCCCGGTACCACCCGAGCGCCCGCAAATTTGGGCAGAAGGTCAAGGCCTTTTCGGCTTATTCAGGCGCCCGCCTGGTTCAACCCAAGCGCCCGCTTGGTTGACCAGGAGGCCCAGAATAATTCCAGAAATTCCCTTGAGGTCCTTCGACCCTAAATTCCAATACAGTCCTTTTATTTAAGATTCGTTCTATTGTGTGTGACCCTCTAGGATTATACTAAGTTGGCAATGGGCTCAAACATGATCCCATAAGATATGATTAGGTTCTAGTAAACCGTCATACCTACCCAAATAGCATAACTAGATACAAGTTCGCATTCCTTTAGAATATGTCACAATCCCTTTGTCCACGATGTCATTGAACACAAGTCATGGTCAAACAGTCAACTTGTCTTGTTCAATACTTTCTCGATTCTAAATATGTTGATAATTCAAATGCTGTTGATCCAATCAATCCATTTGAGTCCGGCCGAACATTTCATCAACATCATTCCTTCGAGGAGCCCAAGCTTGACATCTCTCCGTGGAGGGACAAATCCATTTAGCTTATTATTCTTCCCAACGGGAATTCGATTATGCCAATCATACCCTTTATAACTACCGTGTTAAGGTAGCGTTTAAATATGTCAAACACAATGTTCATCAAGTGGAAGACTATAATAACTTCATGTCTAAGGATTCAAATGACATAACTAATATGAGATATATGTACGACATAGACCATGACATAAATCTCTTACAGCGGGTCATGTCCAGTACCTTGTTCCAAACAAGTACCCATAAATCTAACATGATAATCCCATGATCATTTAGCCTTTATACTAGTGCTTAACAAGTACTAGGGACGGGGATTATTATAAGTAAACATGAACAACAATAATAATCAAAACATCTCTTTATTGATATGAAATAAATGATAACAATTACAACGTTTATTAAACGTGCCTAGGGCACCACTACCAACAATGAATAAGTATTTACTTCTGCCGTCAGATCATAGATGGTGGGAGCAACGGATGTCGTCATCATTAGAGATGTTGTCATCCTTGGAGACGTAGTCTTCACATTCGCTGTCGAGCTCATTGGGATCCACTCATTAAAAACTGATGAGCTAGTGCCTGAGCTGAAATCAAGGATCCTGGGGCGTATGAGGGATACTGAATCCATCCTCTCAGATAAGACCTGCTGCTCTTCTGCATCTTCACCACAGCTTTGGCTATCAAAGATATACTTTTACCCTGCTGATCTAACTGGTGCTTCATCTGGATAAGCATGCTTTTGAGCTCTGGATCTGGACTGGGAGATACTTGTTTCTTGCCTGTTCCCAAAGGTGGAGGAGGTGGCAATCCACTAGAACCACCCGTTGATGTCTTAGGATCAATGCCCCCAGATGAAGTGTTAACACCAGTGGTGGAACTGGTTGACTTGCCAATGCCGGAGATCATGGGTTGAGTAATCATCTTGAATCAATAACAATTCAATAGATTAAAGAACCAAGTGCCCCTCGGTGGGCGCCAAACTGTTTTAGTAGAAAAAACAATGAAGTATATTCTGGGTTGATAATCGAAATTAAGGAGGGTTAGATGGAATATAAGCTATAGAATTGCATAATTCAAGATTGCACAAGGATGTAACGAGGAAAGCCCTAGAGACAATGATCTCGCCGGCACAAAACCTCGGGAGGTGATTGAGATCACCTTCCTACCCAAACGATAGTATTGATCTTTTTTGATGTTGAACTATGGAGGATTACAGAGTAGATTGTGTGAGCGTGTGTGTTCATGTTCCCCCAAGCTCGATTTAAATAACATTTACAAATTAGAACCCTATCTAAGAATAACAAACTATCTAAAATCTCGGGCTCTATCTTCAAGCCATAGGAAACGTGGTTGATCATGCCGTTGGAAGCTTGTTCTCCTTTTTTATGCGCGTGTGCTAATAATTATATCCTGCAAATATAATAAATAAGATAGAGTTTGATTAATTATATATTATACCTGATTATCAAGATGTCACAATCCTGAAGGTAAATGAAGATAGAAACGTCTTGGAAATTTGCCCACAACAATTACATACTTTTTTTATGTTTTGATGTACTCCCTCCATCCCACCCGAATTAGGATTTTAGGGTTTGGCACGGGGATTAAGGAAAAAAGTGTAAGTGGAATAGGTGTTGTGAGTATGAAAAGTGAAGTAGGAGAGAGAAAGTGGGGTAAAAAATAATGAGTGGAAAGTTGTTGGGAGTGTGAATGTGGGTCCCATTAAATAAAACATTTCCATTTTTGGGTTGTCCTAATTCGAATGAGACACCCAAAATGGAAATTTGTCCTAATTCGAGTGGGACGGAGGGAGTATACAATTGTCTACATATCAGCATGAGTGCGTGGGTGAGTTTCTCTCTTTTGATGTATACAATTGTCTACATTTGTTTGTGCTGTGTAAATGGAGAGAATAGGAAGCAAGAGAATCTTTTAAATTTCAAAAAGCACATCGAGCCTTGCACCTGATCTAGACTCTTCTTGCCCTTGTTTTATGTGGATTTCGAACCGCAGCACCGAAGAGTTAGATGCACCGCTCCACCGGATGGTGTAGATCTTGGCCACGTCGATGGAGCTAATCAAAAGGCTGGAGCTGTAATTAATAAAACGATGTCGTTTGCATCCGTATTTCGAATATTGGAAAATTATGTTTTCGGAAGAGCTATACGCTGCCGTTAACGGACCCGTTAACGGAGATACTGGAATCGCCCGCTCAAATGTTGGCGCTCAAACACGTCTTATCATCTAATTGGTATTAGTGATCAAATAACATAATTACTTCATTATTCAAAAATCAAAAGGAGCGAAGACACAAAAGGCGATTTTGCTCCCAGCTTGGTGAAATCTTGATTTGCTGCGATACCGGTTTTTCCCTCACCCCAATCGGAAGATTAGGGTCTGATAAGAATGATTTGTGAAAGGATCGTGAAAATCAAGGGTTTAGGTAAAACAAAAATGTCACATTTAAGATTTACTGGTATTCAATTATGATTCGTTGTTTTTTTGTAGTTGATGTATGCGTCCTTTGCACATTTTGATTCGAATAAACTGTGTGGTTCTCTTTACATTTATTATTGATGCAGCATAATAAATACATGCCTGGTTGGTTGCGTTTTGTAATGGCTCCCATACGAATACTTTTGTGGTTTTGGCTCCCTGTGTTGACATTTATTTACTTTCTTCTGTACAACATTCACATGCCTTGTATGTTAGGTCTTGAAGGATCTACCTTTGTTAGCTCCTTCAAGAGGTATCGTTGCAAATAGCTATATTAAAAATTACATTGTGGTTTTGGCTCCCTGTGTTGACATTTATTTACCTTCTTCTGTACAACATTCACATGCCTTATATGTTAGGTCTTGAAGGAGCTATCTTTGTTAGCTCCTTCAAGAGCTATCGTTGCAAATAGCTACATTAAAAATTACATCGTGTCATAATCATTTTTCATTAAGCTAATCAATCATTACTCCATCGCTCGTGACTTCATTTAGTTCATTTTGACCTCATCGCTTTGGTTTTGTATCGTGAAACTCCAATCCCACATTAGACAGATATGAGTTTTTTTTTTTGTTAAGATGGCTTTGGTTAATACGAAGGCTAAATCTTTAGATGGCTTTTTTTTAGATCCCTGTGTTTTTGTTAAGATCCTTATGTTTTTTTGTTAAGATGGCTTTCGTTAAGATGGCTTTGGTTTTGTAGATCCCTATGTTTTTTTGTAGATCCCTATGTTCTTTGGTAAGATGGCTTTGGTTAATACGAATGCTAGACCTTTTCCAAAAGCTATCGATGCATTAGATGATTCGTTAGCAGCTGCTCTGCTTTATGCTCCCAATCTTTAAGTGCATGGCTCTTATCATTAAAGCAATTTTGTTCCGTGTAGTAATAATTAATTGTTGTAAACAGATACTTGTAATTATGAGCAGGATGGGCACTCTGGAAGGAGAGATGGAGCTTGATCCTGAGGTTGAAATCTTGGATAAACCATACATTGGCCATGTATTCATCACTATAAAATTGGCATATGACTTTTATAATTCGTATGCAGGTCAGAAAGGGTTTAGCATTCATGTTAACAAAAGCCATTATAACAAAGATAAAACAATGAGGGTAGATTGCAAGTTTTGTTGCCAAAAACAGGGGGTGAAACAGAAGGACGATAGGAGAGCGGGTGCCTCGCATCCTCGGGATGAGATACGTTGCAGATGTGATGCCTTTATTTCTATTCGTTGGGATCAAGAGAAGAAAGAGTACGTATTAAACAAGTTCAATGAGTGGCATAACCACGTCTTACACAAAGCTGAGTGTAAGCATATGTTGAGGTCACAAAGGACTTTCACTCCTGCTCAAGCTGTTGTTGCACAGCTAGGACATGAGTCCGGACTTAAAACGCGGGAAGTGTACGAGTACATGGGTAATAAAGTGGGTGGTGTTGAGAACCTTGGATTCATTAATGATGACATGAAAAGGCACCTGAAACCTGTTAGGCAAAACTCAATGAAACATGGGGAAGCATCATTGGTTTTAGATCACTTCCAACAAGAGAGGGCTAAGAACCCTGCGTTCTATTCGGCTTACTTATTGGATAGTGATGAGAAGATAACTAATATCTTTTGGGCTGATGCTAGGATGATTGAGGATTATAATAATTTTGGGGATGTTGTTGCGTTTGACACGACCTACAAAACGAACAATGTATATCGTCCTTGTGCTGTATTTGCAGGGTTCAATCACTTCCGTAAGACTGTTATATTTGGAGGAGCCCTATTGTACGATAAAATTGGAGACTCATTTGAATGGCTATTCAAGTCTTTTATGCATTGCATGTCCCAAAAAAAGCCACAGACCATATTCACGGACCAAGCTCAAGCAATTGCTATTGGGCTGACTCGTGTTATGACTGAAACAAAACATTGCCTATGCACATGGCACCTCACGACAAACTTGAAAAAATATTACGAGATTTTACTGAAACATGGGATTGTTAGGGATTGGAACGATTGCATGCATGTGTCTATGAGCTCGGATCAGTTTAATGCTGTGTGGAAACTTTTCACAGAAAAATGGGGTGTTCATGATGAGGGGTGGTTTAAAAAAAACATACGAACTGAGAGAGAAATGGGCGGATGCTATTTAAGGGAGGTACTGACACTGGGTATGACCTCGACCCAACTTAGCGAGGGGATCAATGCCTGCCTTAAACAGTGGCTGAAAAGTAACATAGACATGATTGAGTTCTTTAATCGTTTCGGGCGTGTTGTTCGAAAGAAGAGATTGGATGAGCAGGTAATGGAGTACAACTCCCGGCAAAAATACTTCCCCGAAAGGTTGAAGTTACAACCAATGCTACTCCACACTGCACAAGTATACACCCTACCAATTTATGAAAGGTTCAAAATGGAGTACGAAGAAATACGCGGGCTTGTTATTTCAGGTCCAGAAGACAATGAAGGTGGTAGCTTGTATCGGGTTTGGGTGTATAAGGAAGACCATAATGTGTTTGAGGTGCTTGCTTGTGAGGCCACTGTGTCAGTGACATGTAACTGCACAAAGTATGTAATGTGTGGCTACTTATGCTGTCACTCTCTTAAGGTGCTTGACACCATGAACATAAAAAATATCCCGGATCAATACATACTTAAGAGATGGAGAAAAGTTGGCAGAGATCACGGTGCTCTTGACTTCACCGGGCTGACAATTGATGTGGAACCAGATCGTAGGATGTCCCAACACTACCATTCCATGGTACCCAACTTTGTATCGATTGCGTCTAGGGCTTCTGAATGTGAAGAATCCACACAAATTGTTGTGGAAACCCTTAAGGATCTTTCGCAACGAGTTTGTAACATATGTCTCCACAATAACACTGACCCTCAAGGAGGTGGGCCTTCCAGCACATCGTTGCCTGTTGATCCATAGAATGCCAATGTCATGAAAGGTTTTGCAAGGAAACAGGGGAAAGAAAATTCTCCGGTAAAGAAGGGCGATAAAAGGCCACTGGGATGGTTAGACATTTTACATCTGAAACGTAACAAAAGGAATCGCCGGAAAAGAAAAGTCTCCCTGGCCGAGTTTGATGTGGAAGCTGAATTAAACGAGCCTGACGATGATTGTACCGATAATGAAGAAGATTCTCAACCTTTAGTTAGCCAGTCAACACAGGTAAAACAAAAACCATTGTATTTCAAGTGTACAAATAGCAGTTTCAATAAATTTTCCCCCTATTAATTCTTTGCAATTCTTTCCAGGTTGAAACGACTCCAATGATTGAAACTAATGATGTATATGTAGTTTTGTATGAAAACCTGGACCAAAATGTTGGAGCAACATGTACTAATCATCAAAGTCGATACCTGCCATATACCGCCTTTCAGAGCAGTGCCGAGTCCTTTGCCCAGTTGCAACCGACAGACCTCTCTTATCAACTGCAAGTAAGTGATTTGGATGGTGATCGATTTTTAGGACATATATATATATATATATATATATATATATATATATATAATGTAGGATTAAGAATGCATGCTGTAGGCCTCTTGTGTTAAGATAGTCATGTGAGTTTGTCGTTAACGTCTCCTTCCCCCTTTCTTATGTCTTTGCAGGTTCGGTAGTCAGCTCCAACAGACGTAATTGATGGGGCGGAATCATAATGGTTGAATTGTTTTTGGTGCGATCGCAGTATGTGTGTGGTATATTTTGGCACAATTGTGGTATGGATGTGGCTTGTCTTCAGGATATGTGGTTTGTATAGTTCCTAAAAACAGTGTTTGTTTTAGATCAGGAGGTAGAAGGTGGTTGGAACATTGGTTTTTTTTTTTTGCATTGGGTGTTATGGGGACAAAGATATTGTTTGAAGTTGTACTAGTTAAGTGCCACAGTTGTTAAGTGGGAGTGCCCTAATATATCTGAAATTTCCATTAAATGTCAAGTATACATAACAAATGTGAAAGAAAAATTTGAAGATTTTTGTTCTGATAGAGCAAGCAGATGGATGGATAGATGGATGGATGGATGGATGGATATATAAAGTACCGTAAATGAGCACCTATAAATTGTGGATACATATTTATAAACACATAACTATACATATGACTTTAAGGAGTGATTAATGCCTCTTCAACTAAATTAGGAATTTCTAAAATATCCTTCTCATCGCTAGTAGGTTCATCAGGTTGTTGGATTTTAGAAATAATCCACTCTGGTAAAACAACATCGTGCAGAAAATCGTCGGATTGTACTATATGAATAAGCTTCTCCCTATTGCCATTAGCTGAAAAGAGTAGTTTGTTCTACTTTAAGCCCAATTTGGCCACATACTTATAGTTTTCGGATTCAACATCAATACAATCTTTATCATACTTCAATCTCTTTGCACGCTCAGTTAATACTGTCACCGCTGCCCGACCCTGTGTCCATCCGGAATTGTTTGAACTTGGAACTTCTCTGTTACTTTGTAGTTGAGGAGTAGCATTAACATAACGTGCCACTTCCTCGGCAACTTCTCTTGCAAACGATCTACTTGTTTCATCATCAACGTACATTGGTTGTTGTTGCCGCGAATACATTTGTTCCACCGTACCCTCCCATACACTAAGCCGTCCAGTCACATCATCTCTAAAATTACGAAACTTATCTCTCACAAGGTGGAGGAATGCATCCTCAAACTCTTTGTTTTTTTATTAAGGCTTCAAAATCGGCCTTCGTAACACGATGGGAGATTAAGTTTTCGACCCGTGACATGATGGTATCTAAAGTGGGATAGGGATTAGTGTATATATTCTCAGAAGCTGCCTCACCACCATTTATGGTACCATTCCAAGGATCAACCACATTGTATTCATCCGAACGTACAAACAAATCTGAGAAAGATATGGGACTTGTGTTGTTACTCCTGTAGGCCTTGTGAATAAATAAAGCCAGAAAAATCTTCTTTGAAGCCAGTCTCCAACCATACGAACAGACCACATCTTCTGATCTTCCGTAAAACATATCATGATGAATGTGGAACAAGTGATTGAAGTCCTGACATGTGAATGTTTGAGCCAATGCGCGCTCAGTTCGCGTATCGTGAGTCTCTGGAAGCCAGGAGTTATGTAATTTCTCTCTTGCACTTTTCCAAAGTTGGTAGGTTTCCCTGAACTTCTCCACAATTTTTGTTGAATGGTACTGTTAGTACCCGACCTGAAAATGAGTTTATTAGGACTTTCCCAAAAATACAAGGACTTTATAGGAATTAGAAACCTTGCAAAGACTTGTCCCGGATTCCCGAAATATCTCATTTATGACAAAATCTATCAAAATAGGTAATAAATGGTTTCCTTAAAACCATGCAGAAACCCTAGCTTAAGAATCAAGTCAGCCTGCGGAATTGGCCATGCGGCCAACCTTGCTGCGCGTTGATCTTGGCCACGCAGCCACTTTTGTCACCGGCTTCACCGATGGCCAGGCGGCCAACCTTGCTCTGGATGATCCTGACCATCAGATCTTCCCATCAGCCTACTATATAAACCATTCCATTCCATTGGTTTTGAGGTCCGATTTTGGAGGGCTCTAAGTACGAATTTAAGAGTTCTTAAACACTATTTTGCTCTCTAATAAGCATTCAAACACACAAGAAGATCCAAGGTTTATTTCTTGCCAACATAGGTAAGTTTTCTAACCTTTTCGTCATGTTCTTGCATCATTTTTAATGTAGATCTTTTATATTCATGTTCTTACATGTTTATTCATAGTTTCTTCATATTCTTTGCATGCTCATTCATATGTTCATAATATGTTCTTCACATGTTCTTCGTGTTCATAGATTAAAACCTTATTTATGCTATATTTAGGGTTGCGATCTTCATAATTACATGTTATTTCATAGCCGATGATGATCGAGGGTTCATCAACCCGAGGATGATCTAGGAACTACTTCTAAACCCTAATCTTTAGGTAATTCCCCCTCATTACGCATGATCCCGATCCTTCTGCCTATTCTAATTCTCTGCGAACTACGCTGACCTGAGCTTCTCACATTGAGAGGAACGTAGGCAATCTTCGGATCCGGTCTAAAACACTAACACACTACTAACACATTCATCATGAGAGAAAGACCGATCAATTCGGGCAATAGGAGTGATAACGTTCAATATTCTTCTCTTGTTGTAATTTGACCCCCGAACCCACTAAAAATGCTTTTTTCAATGTTTTGGCTTTAATTAAAACGGCGTGGCGACTCTCATAATTTTAATGTCGTTAAGAATATTCCCTTTGTAAATAAAAATAATCACAAGATACTTCCCATGCGTCGCTTCATCGGAAAAGGGGTATTCACAGTGGCGACTCTGCTGGGGACTGCTTTGAAACTTTTTTAAACTTAGTGGGTCTAACTTTCGTTTACATCATGATGCTTGCCATGTTTACACATGCACGCACTTGCCATGTTTACACATGCACACCTGCCATGTTTACACATGCACACACTTGCCATGTTTACACATGCCCACACTTGCCATGTTTACACATGCCCACACTTGCCATGTTTACACATGCACACACTTGCCATGCACACACCTGCCATGTCTACACGTGCACCTCACACACTTGCCATGTTTACACATGCACCTCACACACTCGCCATGTTTACACATGCACCCTACACACACTTGCCATGTTTACACATGCACACACCTGCCATGTTTGCGCATGCACATACTTGCCATGTTTACACATGCACCCGTGCACCCCGCAATGTTAATACTTGTACTTTGTTGATACTTGTACTTTGTATATACCTTGTACCATGTACCCTTGTTATTTTTGCCTTAGTATTAGGGTCAAACAAAACTCTGATATGCTCTTTTGTACATTATTCTCTATCTCTCTCACCCTCTCTCTCTCATGCATTGCATTGCATCATCCTAACATTAAAAACTTCTCACTTTTCTCCCTAAAAGAATTACTTTCTTGCCTCACACTACCACTAGTCCATGTCAGCACTGCACAGGTCCCCATTACCCAGAGTATTCGATGTGCAGGAATTTGTGCGCTACTGCCGTACTCTTTTTGAGTCACTCGTCTATTCCACTCACCGTATACGGTGGGAACCTCTTACCTAACCCGAGTCAACCCACACTAGTATAGGTAACACACCTATGTTTTGACCGGTTGGTTTGGCTAGCTTTTCCTTAATAGTCAATTAACGTGCTGTCCATGTCAGTCATCCCCAAGTCAATGATGAATCGAGATCTTTGAGAGAAAGTGCACAGAAAAGTGATTTCCCTACAAGGGACGTGCCATGGTAAGATGAGTGTTTATTGTCAAGATCTCCGCTCATCATTAACTTGCGTAGGATGTAACATAGACATCACGATAAATGCCTTTAAGGAAGGTTTAGTCGTAGGATCCGATGGTTGGTGGAAGCCGCTTGCCCTATAGGACCCTCGCCCAAATTGTCCGTTTGGGGGTGTGCAATGCAGGTGAAAAACGAGGGGTCTATAGACGTAGTGATGGCCTCCACTGATTGTAGTCTTCTAACTAGTTGTGAAAAAGGGGTATCCCTTCCAACCATTCAGGATGTAAATAATGTATGCTTTTGTAAATTAAAATATACTTTCATGAGCCTCCCCCCTCTCCTAAAGCTTCATTGCCCTTCAACCTTTCAGCAAAGCAAGTTTGGGTCCGTTCGGGTGGTCGACTACAACGTGAAGCTTCTACTCCGTCCACGTTCTCAGTCTCGTCATCAGTAATGTCAATTCCCGCTTCATCTTCAGCCTCTGCTCCTCCTGCTAGTGCCGCCGAGCTCAACATTGAGGCTACTCTAAATGGTATTCCCCCAAACCTCCAGAACTTCCTCGCCGGTCTCGAAGCCAAGATCAAGAATCTCGAGGAAAGCAACAAGATGTTGGAAGACCAGAACCAACAGTTGAAGGGTCACATTCAACAAAAGGGAACTAAACTGGTGCCCGATGGTGAGAATTTCATTTATGTCGAGGATGAAGAGGTCAATACCAACTGTCCCCCCAACACCAATGCTACTGCCTTCCCATTCCCAAGCTACCGCAATGTTCAACCTCCTTCTCTCTACACCCAACAAGGTTTCACTACCATGAACAAGAACAAGGCTGTCTATGAACCTTCCCCTGAACTGCTTAGTGGCTACCTCTCTGCTAGCAAACTACCCGCACCCTCGTTGCCTCTGAGTATTGGGATGGCCGCTGCTACTACTTCCACTACTCCTCCCGTCACTCTGTCAGAACCTATCCCCGACATCTCCAATCACCCTGTGGTCACAGCCATGCAAGAGCAAATGCGCAAGTTGATCGAGACCGTGGATAAGCAAAGTGCACCGACTACCAAGACAATCAACCCTAGCCAAGTGGGGCCTCTCCCCAAGGATTTCAAGATGCCTAAAGTGGCAATGTTTCATGGTGACTCGTGTCCTAAGACTCATTTGGATAGTTATGTGTTGGCCATGAGGGCTCGTGACTGCACCAACGAACAAATGGCTCGCGTATTCCATAGCACTTTGGATGGTATAGCTCTGCGTTGGTTCTTGGGGCTAGAACCAAGCGAGAGGCAAACTTGGGATCAAATCAGCGCCATTTTCTGTGAGAAGTATCAAGCTAACTTGGATTGGCATGTGAATTGAACAGACCTTGAGAACACTATGCAAAATCCCGGCGAGGCTATTTATGATTTTTACAAAAGGTGGAATCATCGGTTGTGCGAGGTCCAATACCCACCAAAAGCAAAGGACAGAAGCAGATTTTCTATAAATGTTTATTGCCTGAGATGAAAGCAGCCATCGGCAATGGTTATTTCCCTGACTTGCGGGAAATGGTTGACGCTGGAGTAAGGTACGAAGCAGGGTTCACTGGGATTGTGCCGCCAAAAGAAAGTCCAAAGACCAACAACAACAACTCCTTCCGCTACAAGGCTCCTACTACGCCTGCGCCTCCTAGGGGTTCAAAGGAGGCCGTCGGTCAAGTGAATATGGTCCAGAAAGAGGTCCCGCTAGATGTTCAAGCCATAACAAGGAATGGGGCTCCGCCGCAAAGAGAGAGGGAGGACTTTGATGATTTTGGAATGCTTATGGGGAAAGTCTTTGACGTGTTAGTCAAGAGAGGTCTTATCAAGACTTTGGAGAATTACCAACCCGCCTACCCAAGAACTGATTTGGACGCCTCCAAGTTCTGCAAGTATCACAAGCACATCGGGCACACAACGGATGGTTGTATTCAATTGAAGCGCGTAGTACAAGGGTTGATCAATGACAAGAAGATTGAGAAGCCGAAGGGTCCTAATGTGGTGAATAACCCTCTTCCTAACAATGGGGGTGGGTGAATATGGTGCAAACATGCGAGATCAGTATCCTAGAGCTCATGGATGCCTTTGACAAGATAGGGCTCACGATGGTGGATATCTTCATGGCATTGGTGACGTTAGAAATGCTCGAACCATTAGAAGGACACCTTCCCCGCCTTGGTTGTGATTTGTCAAAGTTTTGCCACTACCACAAGTGCACGGTCACACTACTGAAGAATCTTTGAACTCAAGAAAGCCGTGCAAGAGCTCATCCACAAGGGAGTTTTCGAAGACCCTAGAGATTATGTAGCTAGCAACGTACTCATGGTAGAACTTAGTAAGATCACTGATCCGGCCGAGCCTGTTGTGGCGGACTGTGATGAGATGGGTTGTATTTCAATGACTAATAATAAAGAACCTTCTTGCTACTTGTTGTCTTTAGAAGAACTAGTGAGTGAAGTCGAATCTCTAGAGGAAGAGAGTCCCAAACCCTCTCAACCTCTTTCTTGGGCCGAAATCTTCGAGGAGGCCGAAAAGACCGAAGTTTCGCCCCTTGTCATGACACGCCATTGTCTTTGGAGGAGCTACGTGCAGAAGTCTGTCTCCTTACAAGATCCGGTCAAGTGTACCAATCCGACCCGAAGGGAGCAAAGAAAGTCTTTGGGAAGGAACCCGAGCAAGCCGACCTAGATAAAGAAGACCCTATCCTCACTCAACTCAAGCAAACCTAAGCCCATATTTCACTATGGTCCCTGCTCACCTCTTCCCTAGCCCATCGCCTCATGCTCGAGAAAAACCTCGCTGCCACCATGGTACCATCCACTACTACCCCGGAGGACGTCACCCACATGATTGGTAATATCCACTATGGAAACATCATCACTTTCTCGGAGCTAGACAAGCCAGTGTTCGGAGTTGATCATAATGAGCCTTTATACATCACTGTCGAGGTAAATGGCAAGAAAATTCCCCGTGTATTCATTGATAATGGTTCTGCTATTAATATCCTGCCTTCAAGGATGATGGATGTGGTTGGCGTTCATGGTGTTGATTTACGCCCATCCAAGCAAACCATCAAAGCTTATGACTCTACATGCCGCGCCGTAATAGGCGAAGCCACCTTGCCCATTACCATCGGAACAAAGATCCTACCAACCGACTTCCACGTCATAGACATCCCCGCAACCTTCTCACTCCTCCTTGGCCGGCCATGGTTACATCAATCAGGCGCTGTCCCATCTTCCCTGCACCAGTGTGTGAAGTTTCAATCTGGTAACGAAGTGACCATCATCTACAGTGATCTCGTAACGCCCAAGGGACGGACACCAAGGGCGTTCCTTACAGATTCAACATGGGAAGAGAGCTGACTCTTCAATGGCTTCGAAATAGTCGCTCAAGCACAGATCTGCACCATCGACCTCACCAAAACAACGGATAAAATGGCACCTGTTGTAAAGATACTACGTAATATGGGTTTTATACCGGGGCTCGGGCTAGGTAAGAACTTGCAAGGCCCCACAGAATTGGTTGAAGAGGTTGATCATCGAGGTTTGTTCGGTCTTGGATACACCCTCACCCCTGAAGACAAGGTGGAGCAACAAAGGATAGAATTGCTTAAAAAGATGAAGCTTCCCTACAAAAGCCTGAAATGCGGCCATACCGCCTGTCCCTAAATAGCTACTTTGTCAGGGAAGGCGAGGAGTTTTCGTGTTTTGAGTTCGCCGAGCCATGGATTGACCACACCGGGAGGTTGCAGAAAGGGTTCGAGATTTTCAGAGATGTGGAATTCGATCGGTCCAACATGAAGCTGACTTACATGGAATATGACAAAGCCACGGGCAGAGTTAGAACCATCAGGCATGAGTACTCCACCAAGGTTGCAGATGACTTGGCAGATCAACTTGAAGCCGCAACCCGTGACAAGCCAGCAACAGAAGCCGCAGAAACTCCGAGTTTGACTGAGACGTGGGACGGCCAATATCTGCTTCAACATCTGGGTAATCTGGGGCTGCACGAAGACATGGTCGCCGTCATTAGAGACGATTCTGAAGATGAGGTGGACCCAAGGACATTGGTGGTACCCATGGGGGACAAGCTCAAGAATTGGTGCAGCATTGGGGGACCTATAGCTACTCCGGAATTTATGGTGGGGACACTGGAGCTTACTCCTTCTCCTGTCACCACTCCTGCAGCATCTCCTGTCACTCACCCAAAATCCCCATCCCCATAGTCTAGTGTTTTACATTTTAAATTTGAGTCTTCCTCTAAGTCTGACGACCTTACGTCCAAAGACTATGATCTTGTCGCAAACGCTATTTTTCCTTTTGCCATGAATGAAACCCTCGACCTTTCCGAGTATCCCTCCATAGTCACTCTTTTAACTGATAAATTGGCTAATAATCAAACTAATGATATACACTTAGTTAATAATGATTCATTAGAAGAGGCAGACACAGACACATTAAATGATGAATACATTAAAGAAATCTCAGAACAGGTTATTAATCAAAAAGAATCTCGAGCCCAAGCTGCCGATGAGGTGTTAACGTCCGTGAATTTGGGAACCGAAGCCGAGCCTAGGGAAACGCAGATTGGAAGCTTCTTCAGCGGAGCCGAAAGGGAAGCACTGATTGAACTACTCAAATAATATGTGGATGTGTTCGCATGGTCTTATAAGGACATGCCGGGGCTCGACAACTCGATCGTAGAGCACAGAATCCCGACAGCACCAGACGCTAAACCAGTCAAACAGAAGCTGTGCCGCATTAAGCCAGAATGGTCTTTGCAAGTGAAGGAAGAGATTGAGAAGCTACTCCGTGTGGGTTTCATCAGGGTGATTGAGTATCCAACTTGGTTATCAAATCTGGTGACTGTCAAGAAATCCAACAGTAAAGTCAAAGTATGTGTGGATTTTCGGGATCTCAATAAAGCTACGCCAAGGGATGACTTCCCCTTGCCAAATATCGACATGTTGGTAGACGCGACCGCCCATAATGAGGTCAAGTCGTTTGTTGCTGGGTCTGCCGGCCATAACCAGATCGAGACAACCGAAGAGGACCAAGAAGCGACCCCCTCCACTATCTCGTGGAGGAACCATCAGTCGGCGAGTTCGAGCCGTGTTGAGAATGCAGTCTCCTCAGAACAAAGCCGAAAAGGAAAGAACTCATCAAGTTACTGCAACACCTCAACCATTTTACAACAGTGGGGGAACCGACACTCAGAGAAATAGAAAGGGCCCGCGACCAAGAATGGAATTCGAGATGTGAGTTCGCGTTATGCTGCCTCAAGGAGTACCTCGCGAATACCCTAATCCTACACCCGGCACATGGGAATGAACTTCGGACCCCAACACCAACGACAGAATTGTGGCCCTCGTGCCAGGAAAAGAAGATCAGTGAAAAACTGCAAAGATTTTTGGAAAAATGCCCCTCTCAGCCCACCGATACACAAGAATAGGAAACCCTTTTCGCAAAATTGTTCGACCAACTGAGACAAATGGGCAAGATGCAGCTCTAGGAGAACATTCACTCCTCTCCGAATTACCACCCCTTCAACCATTTGAACCCTACAAGGTTGCTCTTACCACCAAGACGAAGGCCACGACACCAACGACTGTGTCACTCTACAAAGGAGAATCCGAGGTTTGATAGACGAAAATGTGCTCACCGGCGTGAGAGGATTTTGGTTCTATAGGGAAAGCGAAAACTTAGAACTCCTCGGTTGCTACGAAATCGAGCCTTATGCGAGGAACGGCCCAGAGGTACTCTCACACCTGACTGCAGAAACGATTCAAGACATCTCAAAAGGAATAGAGGATTTGAACCAACGCCTCGACGCAATGGCCAAAGCTCGAGGCGCGCCACAATAATAGACAGAATGGCAGATTTGGATGGCAACCCGTTCAAGGAACCGTCAACCTCAGCAAGCTCAGACGGTACTATGACTAGACTCCCCCTCTCTCAAAAAAAATGTTTACTACGCAAAAAGAAGCCTGATAGACTGAAAACCCGCAAAGGGCGGTCTATGCAAAATAAGGGTGCGTACAAAGCTCGCTAGATTGAAAACCCGCAAGGGCGGTCTAGGCAAAAGTTAGAGCATCATTCCCCTTCTATCTTCCCTTTCTTTTAAATCATTTCTAGTCCGACTGGAGTGAACTACGGTGACCGAGCCCCTTAGTCCTATTTGTAAAAGGGGAACGTAGGCAGCCTTCCAAAAGGGCGGTCTAAAAAAATAAATAAACATCCAAATCTTGTCAAGCAATAAAGATAGAAGTTTTGTGTTTCCGAAAGCAAAAACTTTTATTTCCATAGTCACTGCATGTTAACACTTATTTGATGAGTCTAAGCTTGACATACTTTTTGAATAAATAACCTATTCTGAAATTGAAACTAAAACAAAAGTAACTAAATTAAAACAATGTGTTTGCAACGACTATGGAAGGATCCTCGGGATTACTCTTTAGTGCCACTCGTGCCTTCGGTCTCTTTCTTCTTGCTTGACCACGGCGAACCTTCTTCTTGTTAGGGTTCTCGCAAAACCTCCTCTCAAATTCACAACCCCTTTAGCTGTGACACTAGGAGTTCTCCCATCCTTTCTCTTCCTTGAAGTCCCCGCCCCATCTCCATTAGCCATGCTCTGGCTCCTCTTCCTCTCATAGGCCATCACCTCCTTCATCCTCAATGAACAACTAGGAGCACAGGATGCCAAAATAGTGCCCCTTAGGGTCTCTAGAGTCTGCTCCGCTTGCCCAAGTCTCTCAATAAACCAATCCAAATACTCTCGTGATAGGTAGGTGTTGTTGGAGCGTGTGTGATGAGAGTCCTATGGCTAAAACCGGCCTCGCCCCACATTTGAGAAAGGAGAACCAAAGCGCTATCATCCAAATGAAGTATGCCAAAAGGAAAACGGGTCCTCTCCTCATCCCAACCCTCGGGGATGGTTTGCACTAGACCATATTGCCGGAGTACTCTAGCAGGGTAGTAGAAAGTGGTCCCAGAAAATGACGGAACTTTAATCATGTACAGTCCTACTTGTCTCTCCCTCACGGAGTGAATGTGCCAATGGGGCACCACCCCCACTTGATGTCATCGGTCACCATCTCCGCCAAGTACCTTTCCAACCCTTGAGAGTCATGCCCTCGAACCTCTCCTCCATACCTCTAATACGGTGCATCCATGGGGACACCGCCAAAGAAACCGCTGGCTTGTTTACTCGGAGCCTTTCTTGCAACCACATGGTCAAAAGTCTATCACTGCCGCACGGCATCCCGCCATAAACCGCAAGATGAGGAATCCCACAAATGAGCTCCCCAAGGATGGCCGGTACAATGTCATGTCCCGAACGAGCCGCATTCACCATGGTCAAACATCCCTCACTGGCACATCCGACTTCGGAAGGAAAAAGAATAGAAGCAAATAAACACAAGGAAAGATGGTCCAAAGAACGGTCCGAAGTCACATCCGCGTGCATAAAGTGCCTTGGCATCCAAGAAAGGTCGACGTAGCCACCTCTAGCATACCTACCAATGTCATCTGCGGGCACACCAAAGGCTATCAACTTGTCATGCAAAGAAATAAAATCAAAGGGCGATGCAAGTGTACCCTTCCCTTCACAACCGCAGAGCGCCTTAATGTCTTCATAAGTGGGTACCATCTCATTAAAAGAAAAGTTGAAAACATGAAGAGTGTTGTTCCAAAATTTCCCACAAGCTTGCAAGAGGTTAGTGTTGGAGTTCATGTGCAAGAACGACCAAAGACACTTAATCCCATAGCGCTTCTCAAACTTCCTACGACAAGGACCGGATATCTTAGCAACCCACTTCTCCAAAGATGTTTATGAAAGCTCCTTTTTCAAGTCTAGAAAGCCTTGCATTGTGATCCATGGCAAAAGAAGAGCAAGTTGATGATTGGAACTCAAAATTGATCAAAAGAGCTGCTGGTACGAAGTTGAATAGTGTTGGTAGTGGTGCCCTAGGCACGTTTAATAAACGTTGTAATTGTTATCATTTATTTCATATCAATAAAGAGATGTTTTGATTATTATTGTTGTTCATGTTTACTTATAATAATCCCCGTCCCTAGTACTTGTTAAGCACTAGTATAAAGGCTAAATGGTCATGGGATGATCATGTGTTAGATTTATGGGTACTGTTTGGAACAAGGTACTGGACATGACCCGCTCTATGAGATTTATGTCATGGTCTATGTCGTACATATATCTCATATTAGTTATGTCATTTGAATCCTTAGACATGAAGTTATTATAGTCTTCCACTTGATGAACATTATGTTTGACATATTTCAAACGCTACTTTTAACCGAGTAGTTATAAAGGGTATGATTGGCATAATCGGAATCCCGTTGGGAAGAATAATAAGCTAAATGGATTTGTCCCTCCTCGGAGAGATGTCAAGCTTGGGCCACTCGTAGGAATGATGTTGATGAAATGTTCGGCCGGACTCAGATGAATTGATTGGATCAATGTCATTTGGATTATCAACATATTCGGAATTGAGAAAGTATTGAACAAAAACAAGTTGACTGTTTGACCATGACTTGTGTTCAATGACATCGTGGACAAAGGGATTGTGACATATTCTAAGAGGAATGCGAACTTGTATCTAGTTATACTATTTGGGTAGGTATGACGGTTTGCTAGAACCTAATCATATCTTATGGTTTCATGTTTGAATCCATTGCCAACTTAGTATAATCCTAGAGGGTCACACACATAGAACGAATCTTTAAAAGGACTAAATTGGAATTTTGGAAATTCTGGACATTCTGAAGAGTGGCGCGACGCACAGTATTGACTGGGCGGCCGCACACTTTAGGACAGTTTTGTACCAGTTTTGCTTCAGATAGTTGTGCGACCGCACAGATGATTTTGGGGGCCCGCACAGTGCTGTCGGGTGGCAGATCCTAATTTGATTAGGAAACGAATTTTGGACGGTTTTGACACAAGTTTCCTATTTGGAATAGGTCATGCTTGTGTATAAAAAGACCAAATTCGGCCAGCACTCAAGGCTATGATTTTGTGAGTCTCAAAGAGTTTGAGAGAGGGTTTATTTTGTTTCTAAGACATTCTTGGTTGAAGAACAAAATATTACACAAAATAAATTCCATATAGTTCTTTTGATTGTGAAAAAGTGTTTCACAGTTTGGTCTAGCAACAAGCAAGATCAAAGAAGCTACTTTGATATTCGTTCGAAGTGTGGATACCGCTAGAGGGTGAAAATCATCATCTTCAAAGTTCGTGTTCAAGCTTTGTGATCGTGATCAAGTCTTCAAACCTCCACCAAAGACCAAGAGAATTTGATAGCCATCAAGGGTTAGTTTATTCCTTTATTCTTATGTTGTATTTGATTTAATCGTATGAACGGATCCATGGCTTTGGGTTTCAAAATTTTAAATGCTAAATTCCGCTGCGCATGTTTGATCGAAACCCAACAAATAGGACACAAACTCCCATTAAATACTACACAATTTCCGATTCTTGCCAAGAAAAGGAAAACCGGAGGCGGCGTAGGACTTGGCCACGCGGCCACATATGCTATTTGCCACGCGGCCGATGTTGTCCTTGGCCAGGCGGCCAACTTCGTCCTAGGCCACGCGGCTAACATTTGCTCCGGGCCTCGCCATGGCCATGCGGCCAACATCGCCTCCATACAGAAATTCACTTTGTTTCCTCCCACTCCGTAACGGATCCATGCAACTACGTACCTGCTCCGTCCCATGGCTCATGCATTATATAAAATTAGGAACATTTGTAAAATAACTAGTTTGCACAAGTAGGCTCCCACGATAAAATTGCATTTTAGAAAATAATATACATACATGCATTTTATACATCTGTTCTATACATACTATTCCTCTGCTCTCTATTAGCTAATAGTGTAGGAAATAAAGATGGAAAGATTGGCCCCGCCTAATCAGAATCCTCCTCCGTGGTGTCTCCACGCCACGCTAAAGCTCGAGAGCTACCAGCACCCGAACTCCGTCCCCGGGACCGCTCGACCACCAGTGTGAGAAGAGCCCGCACCATTCGGAGACCGTTCCGATGCTGGGGTGACGCAACGTCGTCCCTCTGACAAGTACATGAATGGTACGCCTCCCTCAGTAAGCGCATCAACATGTTCTCCTGCCAAGCTGAACGGATATATGCCTCCCGAGTCACCTGAAAGGGAAACCAAGGCAATGGTTACAATACAGAAAGAAATAGGTGTGTGCAAACATGACTAATATAAAGCACAAAGCCGTACCCCGGTGTCGGGCGGAGGAATGAATGTCTCCTCAACAAGATCTGCATCAGTCGGCTCCAAGCTAAGCTCCACCTCTCGACCGCCCCTTATCACTCTCACGCTACTCGAGCGAAGGGGCATGTCAACCAAAGGTCTACTCCTACCTACATAACGGGCCGAGCTCGATCCATCTCCCGATAACATCCTAGCCCGAACCTGAGGGCTGATCAGCCGTGTCCACATGTAGCCAGCATAGTCGTCACTCCCTCTGTAATGCTCTACCGGAGTGGGAGCCAAGAAAGTCGCCAACCTCGCGGGACGGAGCATATCCCGAGGAGGGTCATAAGGAGCCCATGGTAACGCACCAGCCCTGTGCTGACGAACCACCCTCTCTCCGAGATACATGGCCTCCTCAGTGAGACCCACAAGCAGAACCCTAGAGGCGGTCAACTCCACTACATAAGGACCCACCGAAGCCTCATTGGCCGGAATCCATGGGTAAAATCTAACCCCGACAAGCTCAGACATCGCGAACACCCTCTTCAGATCAGCAGCATCCACCATCTTCCTGTCCCGGTTTCTGCGGGGAGGAGCCCGGTTTCCCTTGCACCAGTACGACATGATGGGAACAACCTTTGTTGGCACTCATCACCAACTGAAAAGGGGCGACACCGAAGACCTCGTACACCCAAGCCTGTGCATATAATGAGAGAGGCATTTCAGACCAAAAGATAGAGCAGAAATCTCAACAAGTGAAAAGAAGGGTAGTCAAGAGCATACCTCAAAGGCGAACTGAAACCCGTCAAAGGCCGACGAGCTAGCCCTCGAGCAATGGTCCAATGCCCGGTAAATCTCAGCCAAACCGGCTCCACCCCAAGAAATCTCACCGACTAGGTCCAAGTCCACAAGAGCCCCTAGCAGTGAGTACCGGCAGACAGTAGCCCCACTAGGAAACAAGATCTCTGAAAAGCTGTACCATAAGAACAGCCGGACCAAACAATCCAAAATCATACTCCCCCCTACCAAAGGCCTCAATAGCCACCTCCACCAAGCGGTTCACCTTCCCGGCCTCCACTCCATAACCCTTGACACCTCCCCCCAGATCAGTGTCAACTCCCAGCAGAGCCTGTCTATAGTCCCGCCGCTCCGCTAAGCTCTCATCAAAGGCTACAGGTAAACCTCAACCCTGTGATGGCCGCGAAATCCGTCGGCGTGATGGTAATCTCTCCCCAACTGAAGTGGAAGGTATGGGTGGTATATCCCACCAGAACTCCCGGCACACCTCTATCACCGCTGCCACCTTCAGGGTAGCCCCGACCATGCGGACACTGTCAAAGAATGGGCCAAAGCACATAGCCTCGATCCGAGCACACAAACTGCCCAGTCCCTCCGACAGGGACGCCCACAGCTTGCCCACAGTCACTGTGGACCCACGAGCCTTGATCCTCTGCAGGTAAACACATTACAGGTACGTTACCATTCTAGCAATTTTCAATTATAGCAATTTAAATTCTAGCATTCCATTATTCTGGCATTTCATACTATGTGCATAAAACATACAAATGTGCGAGAAGGAGAGGAGTGAAAATTTGAAATTTACCTCTCGCGTCTCCGGAAGGCCCATCGACCAATGACGCTCAGAGTCGATGTAAAAATCATAATCTTGGTCGAACGTAGACCGCAGTAGATTATCGTGATAATTCCGAGTCGCGGCTCGTGGTCTCAAACCGCCCATGGAATCAAGGGCGTTGCTTCAAAGCCCACTCCTGGGTTAACCCCTACATTTCCCTCGCCCTGAGCATTACCGTGCCCCTCTCCTTGTTGCTCTTGTCGTGGAATCATATACCTACCATGGCCCGGAAAATCCCTAAATAACGCCTCATTGATCCAATCTGCCATCGCTTCAAGAAATATGTGAAATGAAGTCTTCAAGATTATCAAAATCCAAGTTTTCTCTCTCTAGAAACCCAATTTTCTCTCTCTAACTCGCCAACAATGGAGGAAGGAAGAAGAAGAAAGAAGAAAAGAAGAAGAAGAGGGAAGGTTTCTGGTGATGTGACCAAGAGTCAGCCCGCCAGCAACCTTGGCCACGCGGCCACTTATGCTCTTGCAACCCCAGCCGTCAGATCAGGATCCGCGTGAAGGATATCTGACCACTCAGCGGTCTTGGCCATGCGGCCACTATTGCAATTCAGTGTGTTTGGCCACGCGGCCAACCTTGTCCCTTCAGATAAAATTCCATTTTTGCTCCTGATCTTTTCCCCTTAATTCATTTTAAATTCCCTTAGCACAACTTCGACTGATATTCGTTACCTTTGGCTACGGAAAGCCCCTTAAAATTTCCATTCTTCACCAAATATTTGCTTAGGATTCGTATGATTACAGAGACTTCGGCGCCTCTATGTCATATGCATCCTAGATCGATCGTGGTTGGCAGAAGCCTCGGCGTTTCTGTTTGCGAGAGACCAGCATCTATTATTAGGATTCGTATGGTTGTAGAGACTTCGGCGCCTCTATGACATACGTATCCTTGATCGATCGTGGTTGGGCAAGCCTCGGCGTTTCTGTTTGCGAGAGATCCAGCATCTATTATTAGGATTCGTATGGTTGTAGAGACTTCGGCGCCTCTATGACATACGTATCCTGATCGATCGTGGTTGGCAGAAGCCTCGGCGTTTCTGTTTGCGAGAGATCCATCATCTATTGTTAGGATTCGTATGGTTGTAGAGACTTCGGCGCCTCTATGACATACGTATCCTTGATCGATCGTGGTTGGCAGAAGCCTCGGCGTTTATGTTTGCGAGAGATCCATCACCTATTGTTAGGATTCGTATGGTTGTAGAGACTTCGGCGCCTCTATGACATACGCATCCTAGATTGATCACGATTGGCAGAAGCCTCAACGTTTTTGTTCGCGAGAGATCCAACATCTATTACTTTAGTGCAATCGGCAGGAACCCTAGCGATCCTGATTGCGTTTACCATTCCATCTTGGGATTATTTAGACAACGTAGTCTTCATTTTTCTCAAATTACTTCATTGCTTATGAATATTCGTTCTTCATACAAGATAGTATCCGTAGGTTTATTATCCGCAGCAGAAGTTCGATGTCTCGTCTTTCCCAATAACTCTGAACTACGACCGGCTTGATTCCTCGGAGGATACGTAGGAAACCTGAAAAGGTTCAGCCACCCGACCGACGCGGTCATCTATCATCCCCAGCAGATGCACTTTCCCCAGCAGAAGACGTTGCTCCCCATCAGAGGACAGTCATTCCCAATTTCCCATCAGATTTGAACTACGTTTGGCTTGATTCCCCCGCGGATACGTAGGTCGCCTGTCAAGGTACAGCCATTCCCTTACCTTTCATCTGTTTTGAAACTCATGTTTCAGATGGATCCTTCTTTTATCGTCGACCCCACATTGCCTTGCAAGAAGCGTCGCCGAGGGGCTACTGTTAGTACCCGACCTGAAAATGAGTTTATTAGGACTTTCCCAAAAATACAAGGACTTTATAGGAATTAGAAACCTTGCAAAGACTTGTCCCGGATTCCCGAAATATCTCATTTATGACAAAATCTATCAAAATAGGTAATAAATGGTTTCCTTAAAACCATGCAGAAACCCTAGCTTAAGAATCAAGTCAGCCTGCGGAATTGGCCACGCGGCCAACCTTGCTGCGCGTTGATCTTGGCCACGCGGCCACTCTTGTCACCGGCTTCACCCATGGCCAGGCGGCCAACCTTGCTCTGGATGATCCTGACCATCAGATCTTCCCATCAGCCTACTATATAAACCATTCCATTCCATTGGTTTTGAGGTCCGATTTTGGAGAGCTCTAAGTACGAATTTAAGAGTTCTTAAACACTATTTTGCTCTCTAATAAGCATTCAAACACTCAAGAAGATCCAAGGTTTATTTCTTTCCAACATAGGTAAGTTTTCTAACCTTTTCTTCATGTTCTTGCATCATTTTTAATGTAGATCTTTTATATTCATTTTCTTACATGTTTATTCATAGTTTCTTCATATTCTTTGCATGCTCATTCATATGTTCATAATATGTTCTTCACATGTTCTTCGTGTTCATAGATTAAAACCTTATTTATGCTATATTTAGGGTTGCGATCTTCATAATTACATGTTATTTCATAGCCGATGATGATCGAGGGTTCATCAACTCGAGGATGATCTAGGAACTACTTCTAAACCCTAATCTTTAGGTAATTCCCCTCATTATGCATGATCCCGATCCTTCTGCCTATTCTAATTCTCTGCGAACTACGCTGACCTGAGCTTCTCACATTGAGAGGAACGTAGGCAATCTTCGGATCCGGTCTAAAACACTAACACACTACTAACACATTCATCATGATAGAAAGACCGATCAATTCGGGCAATAGGAGTGATAACGTTCAATATTCTTCTCTTGTTGTAATTTGACCCCCGAACCCACTAAAAATGCTTTTTTTCAATGTTTTGGCTTTAATTAAAACGGCGTGGCGACTCTCATAATTTTAATGTCGTTAAGAATATTCCCTTTGTAAATAAAAATAATCACAAGATACTTTCCATGCGTCGCTTCATCGGAAAGGGGTATTCACAGGTACCAAATTTCTCTCTGCCTAACAGTCCACCACATATCCGTGTCCAATGGGTGTTTAAAAAATGGATGGATTATTAGTTTTCAAACCCGCCTGTGACTCTCCAGAATATGGATGAGCTTTGTTGGGTGCATGACCGACACGTTTGGATGCCTTGCTATGGTAAGAGGGGGGAAGTTGAGTGTTTGGGATTGGGAGGCTTGTTGTTCAGTGTTTGCTTATGACTTTACGGAGGGTTGTTGTTGAGGGATTGCTAGGGAAATTGTTTGTAATGAAGGTAGGTCCTGAGGCTGGGAGGGTTGTTGTCGTTGGGGGTTATCTTGGGTTATTTGGGAGGGTTCAAGGTTAGCTTGGATAATTTGATGTGGTGGGAGAGGAATGTGAAAACTCTTCCTGATGTGTTTCTTGTGGAACTTCAGTAACCAACTGCATCGACGTCTCATCATTTTGGGGTTGCCAGAGCAGACTTATCTGGTGTGTTGTTGGCATTTGTCCTGCTGTTAGCACGGGTATCGATAAATTTTTGGACAGGCACGTCGCTGTCCAAACTGGCATTTGAATTGGCAGGAGAATGGTTTAATCTTCGTTTAACTCTCCTCCTAACTAGTGCCACATCGCCAATTGCCTCGGTTTCATCTACTCTTTTGTTCATTAGATTCTTTAAGCCCCCATGTTTTTTTATCAAATGAGGGGAAACCATCGATAGACCTTCCCCCATGCAGATCCAAACCCTGACAACAAGTGAGCAACCCACTTAAAAACTTGTGATGGTTAGGTTGTTTTGTCTTCTTCGGACACTTGCAGCTTGTGGATTTTTCTAGCACAACGGTGTGCAGCAGGGCAGCGCACCAATTGAATTTACCACCACATAACAACCAACAAGCAATTTTCTAATGTGCAGCACTCAACTTACTGAAGGATGAATTGGCACAATCAATTGATTTCATTGTTATATCTGCCAAAACGCTCATTGCTTTGGTTAAGTCTTTTTTTTTTGTACAACGCTGGACATCATATTGGGGGTGAAATCTTTACCAGTAAAACTCTTGTATGCATCACCGTAATTTATATTAGTTGAATTCCAAGAATCCAAAATGAGGTCATCATTGTTAGGGATTTCGTACCTTAAAGATACCAGCTCTGGTGTCAATTTGTTGTCCTTGCCATTGACGGTGGCCATTATCGAATCTCCCTCACGCACTCCGCTATTAAATATTTGCATGCATTCATCCTGGTACAACTCAGGTTTGGCGCGCATGAAGCAACTCAAACCTTCAGCTTCAATGTAACCCTTTATTTGTTGCCTTTCCTGGCCGTCATAGAAATCATTACTGATGTAATAACCAATATTGGCCATACCCATAATCTTGTCTTAATTGATTGAACGAGATTGCAAATTGGTTTTTTATAGAGCCTAGGATTTGTAATTGAAATTGAAAAGGGCGGTTCACTCTCCTCAGTGTTTGGTTGCAGTAAAAAGGAAAGCCGCTCTTTAATTTCCCCTGATTTTTTATTTTATTTTTTTTCCAACCAAATAACTATGGGAGATACCTTAAGTGGAGCCTGACTAAATTATGTTCCGTAAAAAATGTTAGCTCCCTTGTGAAGCTATTACTTGATTCACACAAGCCCTGCCCTGGCCCAAAGTAACCAAAGGAATAACAAAAGGCCCAATGGGCCTCAAAATTACTAAAACGTTGATAATCAATTACCACATTGCTCCCACGTTATATCTTTTCACCTCCTTTGTGTTTTTTTTCACCAAAATCTATCTATCACTTTCATCTGTTATTTTTTAATTGTTTATATAAATACCTATGAGTGTAATAATAGGTACTTTCATCTGTTATTTTTTAATTATTTATATAAATACCTATGAGTGTAATAATAGGTGATCAAAGTAAAGAGAATGGTTTGTACATGCAATAGCCACCAGTTAATGTGAAGAATGACAATCATCTTCACTACTACTTATGCGCAAAATTTACAATCCTTGCTATATATTTACTTACATTTGTGACTAATTTCATTTTAACCATTAATATAAATTCTTCACCCAAAACAATCACATTCATCTATTCTTTTATGAATTTTCTATAAACTCTTATGAGTATATATATGTTCTATATTCACTTGCATTCTTTATATTTCATTTTAACCAGTATGAGGCATTTTAACTAGTGAAAATAGTAACACTTTATGGGAAGTTCAAGGATATAAACAAGATACTTAAAATATTCAAAAACATAGTTGAGGAAGAAAAGAACAGCCTAATACATACTAGGATGGCCCTCCCGCCCCCTTAACATAATCCTGTAAAGTGCGGTGTGCATCTGGGAATCGATATCAATATCAATAGACGGTGTCACGGTACAGCCAAGATCCCTGGCATGCATAAGGAGAGCGTCCCAACTCCAATATGGCGTTTGACCACTAGTCTTATATTCGCACAAGGGACAATAAAGATGGCCCCAACTATTACGAAGTGAATATCTCCCGGTCTCGAAGTCGCCAACATATAATTGAATCAAGTCTTCATCAGAGAGCAGATTTTCTTCCTCATCGGAGTCTACCCAAGAGTTGTGGTCGTAGGGTGGTTGGGGTTGGGGTGTGGGTTGGGGTGGCTTTGGGGAAGCATGATTAGGATTGTGTTGTGGTTGTGGTGGCAGAGCATAATCAGGGTTGGGTTGTAGTGGCAGAGCATGATCGGGATTGGGTTTTGGTGGTGGTGGCGGTGGTTGTTCCATTTTTCTAGGCTTTACTCAAATAAGGGGTTTGAGTTTGGTGTAGGGTCAAGTGTGAAAGCGTTAGTTATTTATAAGGGGATACATGCCGTTTAAAGTGGCTGGGTCCCATTAAAAAACCCTGGTTGAGTAAACGATTCGATGAGGGAGTATTGATTAATTGGATAAGATTAAATATATACAATTAAAGAACTGGTTGGCTCCTCGAGATTCCACCAGTACAGTTGGCTCCTTTCATATATCCATGAATCAAATCCGTAAATTAACAATCTCACTTATGTATTATTTATTCAATTTCTATTATAAAAAAATATATAAGGGGTAATATAGTTAATATGATTCCTTACAAAAATCAATTAAAAAAATACATTTTGATGCTGAGTATTTTTTATGACTTTTTTGAGCAAAAAATAAGATAATTATTAATCTTTTCAGTTAATAAAATTAACAATAATTCATATTGTAAACAGTCTCACAGTCTCACTTATGTATTATATCAGGATTTGATGAATTGCATGAAACCATGCTCCAGTATAAATGTTAGAGTAGCACAAATAAAACTCTGCTAATCGTATGTAAAAACGAAATAAGTGAGATGAATTGCATAAAACCATGATTTATTATAAAATTCGAATATTTGGTTAATACACAAAAACTTCACTTGCAAAGCTTGGTAACATAAAAAAGTGCCTAATGTGGTTCAAAAAATCATGATCACTCCTCCTCCATTTTGGATGCTCATCAACATACTCTTGACTCTCATTCCACCACTTGGCCCAAGCTTTACAAACTAATTTAATATTAGTGTCATAGTGATCATGATATTTGGGAAAAATGTAGAACTCCATCAAATCCCTATTTGAAATAACCTTAAATGTAGATGAATTCTCGTTCATTCCACTAACAAATTGTTGATCTCTCATGAACCTTGGAGCTTTGGCCTTGCACTCCTCAAACTCCCTTCTGTTCTCCAACCATTGGTCGCGCAACCATGGATTGTATCTATCTTTAGAATATGGGTTTGGAGCAATCGGCATTTAAACAAAAAAATAACAAAAAAGGTGGAGGGTGTATTTTTAAGAAAGAAGAAGAATGAATAATCTGAACATAATGTGGCTGAGTCTTTTTTATATATATGGACGCAAATTGAAACTGACCTTTTGAGTTTCTTTTGTCACTGACCTTTGAGTTTTTTTTGTGTCCTTGCAAAATTACATCTTTTTTGTTGGAAATATTAATAGGAGGTTCACTTTTATTCGTTAGTTTTAAAGTGATTGATCAAAATTAATATTTGACTTTAATATGGGTTATACATTTATAATTGTAACAGAGTTTCTATAATATTAAATAGTATAAATTCATAGTTCAAAGAGTGTAAATTAAAGTCTTTCGAATAAAAGTTTTGAGAACACTTTTACTTATTGAATTGGATAAGTATTTATTCAATGGGAGAATACTAAAATGGGCAATGCTAGGGGCATAAAATAAGTTCACAAAATGATGTATACAAAGTGAGGTGGAGATATTTTATTGGTTGCATCGATTGTGGACCCGGCACACTCTAATAAAAAACACCAATAAAATTTTGACACATCATTTTGTAAGCCACATTTTGTAAACGATTGAATGTGAATTTATATTTACCTAATAAAAGTGTTGGTCAACTATTTTGGAATAGGTTGTTTTCATAGTTAAGAACTGAGGTTTACTATTATTATTGTATTTTTAGTCATCTAAATATATCTTTGACCATAATTTTATGATATCATCTTGATATCTTTATGTAATTTTAAAAAATGTTATTGTTTTACCCATTAAAATACTATCAATAACAAGGGTTTTTGAACCTTAATAGATGTATATACTCCCTCGTTGCGTAATTTAAATTCCATTTTTTTTATAGCTATGTTTTTCCCTGTAGGTTAACACGCCATGCAAAGTTTTTATATTCGAGTATCATTACTTGTGTTCCTTGCCAGTTTGTGCATTGATAAAAAAGAAACGGCTATTTCATTGATAATAAGATCTACTAGCATAGAAGGGAAATAAAACAACACCAACAGAAACAACTATGGCTACACATCCGCATCATAATATACATATAGAGAGCGGCGTGCATTGGCCTCCTGTCAATTACCAAAACCGATTCGTGATATAGCGATAGAGTGTGGCGTGCCTCAACATCTCATCATAATCAGTTCCCAGCCTGGCCTAATGCCCACGCTCCCTAGCATGCAGAATAAGATTGTTCAGAGGCAGAACAAGGGTTCCACCCCTCAAAAAGACGTAAAAAGGACATTAAAAATAGCCGTTTTCGTTACGAACATAATATATGCCATGTGGTGGCGTTAGCTGCTCCACATACATATCAATCATCTCTTCATCATTCTGCCCTTCCTCGGCAGGGACCTCCTCGGTAGGTGGTTAGGGTGGGGGTTGGGTTTGGGGGTTGGGGTGGTTGTGTGGGAGTATGATTGGAAATGGGATTGGGTAGTGGTGGGGGTGGTTGTTGGGGTTCTCCGCCGTTTGGTCTTCTTGGATCCATTTATCTGAAGTTTCTTTCAATATTTTGGAGTTTGTTGAGTATGGGTAAGTTTTAGTTGGCTCTAGATATTTATAGGGGGTGGGGACATGTCTTGTTTCTTTACGTTATTAGTGTTGTTGTAATATTTTACTTTCAGTCAAGATTAAGGTAGGTTTACATACTCCCTCAGTCCCGGACTAAGGTTCTTAGTTTGACTTTACACGGAGATTAAGAAAAAATAAATGTTGTGAGTATATGAAAAGTAAAGTATGAAAAAGGTAATAAAGCAACTAAGAACCTTAGTCTGGGACAAACCAAAAAGGAAAGTAAGAACCTTAATTAGTCTGGGACGGAGGGAGTACGTTAAAAAGAGAAGTTTGATCGTCAGAAATAACAGATACTCCCTCCGTTACATAATACATGACATTTTAGGAGCAATTTTTTGTTCCAAAATATTTGACGTTTTACTATTTCCGATAAATAATTACTCTTGTTTATGTCTGTAGTAGTTCAGTACACAGGCAAGCACGCTTGACTAGACTTGACCATGTAAACAATAGACAAGATATCTCAAAGTGAAGGTTGCAGATTAATATTGCTATATGACAGTTGGCTCCTAGGGGACCTACTATGCAGTGGGAACCTTGTAGACATCACCTATAAGCCATGATCATCTATTAGCAATGTATTATTTTTATTTTTTTTATTAAGAACAGGTGTAATACACACAACAAGGGTATGCAAATACTTGATTATAATTATTGATTGTTTCTTTTTTCTGGGCGGTTAATAGGCAAGCCATTATATGAATTTCATTAAGGTACCCTTAATTGTTGCTCCTCGTTGCTGTTTGTGCATTGATTAGAAATAAACAACTACTTCATTAATAATAAGTTTGATTAACATAGAGAAAAAAAACAAAAACAAAAGCAACAATGGCTACAACATCCCCATAATAATATACCGATAGTGTGCCGTGTGCCTCGTCCTCTCGTCAAATAAACAACTGATCTATAATATACCGATAGAGGGCGGTGTGCATCAGCCTCCGGTCAATACTAGTCCTCGCATCGGCACTAGGGCCAAACTACCTATCATGGTGAATGAGATTGTCCTCATGCAAAACTAAGGCTCTACCGCTCACCAAGACGCAAAAAGGACAGTGAAAATCACCATTTTCGTTAATAATAGCAAGTATACCACCGGGTGTCCTCAGCAGCTCCGTGTACCACTCAATCATCTCTTCTTCACCCGGTTCTTCCTCGGCAGGGACCTCCTCAGTTTAGGGTTGGGGTGGTTGTGTGGGAGTACGACTGGAGTTGGGATTGGGTAGTGGTGGGGGTGGTTGTTGAGGTTCTCTGCCGTTTGGTCTCGTTGGATCAATTTCTCTTGGGGTTTACATAAGTGTTTTGAAATCAGTTTAGTGGGGATAAGTTTTGGATGGCCGATTTTATGTATATATAGGGATATATGTGTAAATTATTTACGTTATGATGTTGTTGTAATTTTTACTTTTGATCGAAGTAAAAGTTGATTTACATACATTAATAGGTACCAGTTGGCTCCTACGGGAATTACCATGCTCTTGGATCCTTTAACACATAAAGCAAGCACGCGCGATTGGACTTGACTAGGTAAAATATAAACAAATAATGAAAAAGTGAAGATTGATTGTCATGCACTAATAGATAAAAGTTGGCTCCTGGTGGAATTCCCATGCACTTGGCTCCTTTAACACATAAGGCATTGGATGGAAGAGAAAGTGAGCCTTCCCAATGTTTTTTGTCTTCAGTTCACAATCAACCACATGTTTGATCATCCATGTAAAACATATATAAGTCATTTTAAAGTGAAGGGGTGCTCCTCATATTATAATTTAGACCGGTGGAATAGAAAAAATACAAAATATTAAAACTACAGTAGGGATAGATGAACCACACGCATAAGAAGAGTATTCATTACATATTCTTAAAATTTATTCTAGATACTAAGACAGTTCACTTCAAATACTAGCTAATGAGACCACTCTTTCTAACATCCTCCCAATAAAAACCATTAAACATATAACTTGTCCATTTTGCGTGATCATCAACATACTCTTGACTCTCATGCCACCACTTGCCCCAAGCTTTGCAAACTAATTTAAAATTAGTCTCATTCCAATCTTCACACCTAGGAAAAATATAAAATTCCATTAAATCCCTATTTTAAAGTACCTTAAATGACAATGCATACTCATCCATTCCACCAATTGTTTGTGGATGTATCACAAAACTTGGGGCTTTGGCCTTGCTCCTTTCAAACTCCTCTTTGTTTGCCAGTCATTCTTCATGGAACCATGGATTGTTCCTCTCTTTAGAATTTGAAACAATAGGCATTTTTTTAGTATACTTAATTAGGGTGTAGTTTGAAATAAGTTGAATGTGTAAATAGTGGTGTTATTGTTTGTTTATATAGATGCAAATCCAGGGACGGCCCCATGGCTATAGGTGTGGGCCCCGATCAATTCTCAGCTCTAGTCAAACAAAAAAAGGGAAAAACAAAAAATATATATATAATATAAAATGTTGACTTATGAACGTGCGTAATTACAAAAGGTTTTGGTTGGTTCTTGGAATAATCTAGTACGTCAATAAATAATATGGTTTAGTTCATGATTGAATAATATGGTCCTTAATTTTTTTTTTATTACTAATGGTATGGATCGAGCGTAGCTAAAACCAGCACTAGCCGGTACTCCAATGGTTGTTCATTAATAATATATTTGACAAACACAGATAAAACAAACCCTAGTTCATCCATTAATAAGAAACCCTAGTTCTTTTATAATAAAACATAACGGGAACATAAACCCAATATCATTGTTAATAAAACGTAGTTCGTTAATAATAAGCTTGACAAACATAGCCGGAAAATAAAACAACACGCCAACACGTACAACTATCACCCACACAAACGTCTCATGATAAACCTATGGAGTACGATGTGGCTCAGACGGTCCTCATTTTCAACACTTGCACTTGCATTGGGCCCACGTCCCGTAGCATGCGCGATGAGACTGTCCAAACACCAAACAACGGTTGGACGGTTTCTCATGATGCAAAAAGGACACTGCAAATAGCCACTATCATTGTGAATACGAAGTTGACCGTATGGGCCACTCATATCTTCCATATACCGAGCAATCTTTTGTTCGTCCGACATCACGACTTCTTCTTCGGCAGACTCCTCCTCGCATGGGTGGTGGGGTTGGGGTTGCGGTTGCCGATGGAGTTAGGGTTGGGGTTGCGTTTGGAGTTGGGGTGGGGGTGGTTTGTTGGGGTTGTCCATCGTTCGCTCTGTTGTGTTCCATTTGTTTGTGGTTTAAGTAAAGAACTTTGATTGGTTGTGAGGATAGGTTTCAGTTGGCTTAATCTATTTATAGGGATACATGAAGTGCCTAGTGGGGATCCATTTATATGGTTTCATTTATAATTTCTTATTTATTGCTGTTTTCAAGGCTAGTTTCTATTACTACGTTTTACTTTATCTCACAACATATTATAATCATCCCCAACGTATCCAAAATATTTGAGGGATAATTTTCGAATGTTGAGAAATTACAATTTATTAGTATTAGAGTAGGTGGTGTGATTCCCTAATAAATGTGTGGTTTTGTTTTCTCAATAAACAAAAAAAAAAAATGTGTCGCTTTGTGTAAATAAATAAGTTTAATTTGTTTATAACATATAGTTAAATGCAATGAATCCTAATACTTGGAGTTGGCAGCTTTCATGCGATGGGTGCATGGAAAATATGAATTAAAAAAAATATGAAAGACGGTTCAAATTTAATAAAATTGGTTTTGGTTGCTCTATAAAAATTAGACTTGTGTAATTTTTCATGTTACTGCATACGTAAGATCCATAAAAGTAGTCTCACTTTGGAAGAGTAACAGACGGCTCCTCGTGGGAACCACAAGGAGCTGTTGGCTCCTCTAACCCATACATAATTAGGGTTTGGTTGGAAAAAAATCGGGTTTTCCAATGTGTTCCCATTCCAACTTTTAAGTACACAGACGATAAATCTTGAGTGGACTTGATTGTCTAAAATGCTGGAATGAGATGACTGCACCATGTAAAAGTCAGACATGGGCTGTAAAATGTAAAATTCAAATAATCTACTGCAAATCGATGCAGTTGGCTCCTACAGCCTATTGTAAAGTTACCTCCTTTAGGAGCTACCGCATAGCTAACCTCGTAGGGAGAGCTAAGCATCTATTCCCAATGTTTTTGTCTCTAGTACACACACAAGAACCCGTGAGTTGACTACACCATGTAAAATCCAGACTTAGGCTGTAAAAGTAGAAGTTGAATGACTGGACTGGACTGGACAATGTCAATCTAAAAGTTGGTTGATGTTACTGGGTAATCGTTCGGAAATATTTATATGTGATGTGCATAATTTAGTTTCGGTAGTAAACTACTCACATTTGTTGTTTAGTGTGCATGTTCCAATACAATTTTGTTACTGGATAATCGTTCAAAACTATTTATATGTGATGTCAGTAATTTAGTTTTAGTAGTAAAATGTTTTTATGGTTCTTTTAATAATTTTTTGTTTTGCTGTTTTCAGGGCTAGTTTCGATTACTACGTTTTAATTTATCTCAAAACATATTATAATCATCCCTAACATATCTAAAATATTTGAGGTATAATTTTCGAATGTTGAGAAATTACAATTTATTAGTATTAGAGTAGGTGGTGTGATTCCCTAATAAATGTGTGGTTTTGTTTTCTCATCAAAAAAAAAACCTGTGTCGCTTTGTGTAAATAAATAAGTTTAATTTTTTTATAACATATAGTTAATGCAATGAATCGTAATACTTGGAGTTGGTTGCTTTCATGCGATGGGCGCATGGAAAATATGAATTAAAAAAATATGAAAGACGGTTCGAATTTAATAAAATTGGTTTTGATTGCTCTATAAAAAGTAGACTTGTGTAATTTGTCATGTTACTGCATACGTAAGATCCATAAAAGTAGTCTCACTTTGGAAGAGTAACAGATGGCTCCTTGTGGGAACCACAAGGAGCTGTTGGCTCCTCTAACCCATATATAATTAGGGTTTGACTGCACCATTTAAAATCTAGACATAGGCTGTAAAAGTAGAAGTTGATGTTACTGGGTAATCGTTCTAAATTATTTATACCTGTTGTTCATATTTAGTTTGGGCAGTAAAACACTCACATTTGTCATTTAGTGTGCACGTTCTGGTGCAATTTCAAGGAAAAGTAGCGGTGAGAGTGATTATTGTTACACGTTAACCAAAAATCAACTCGATTTTGTTTGCCAATGAACGTGCTGGTACGTATCACTATCATGTCCGTGGAATACCGAACATGTTCGGTATATCTCGGTCATGATCAGGTTAACGGTTGTGCAAAACAACAGTAGTAACATGATATCATCTCTAACGAGAATCGATTTGACTGCCATTATAATACATCTACGACAATTATTTGATTTCTACACACTAGGTCGCGCGCCTCACAATCAAAGTTACTGACCGAGGTATTTGGCTCCACTTCATAAGGGAAGTAGGCGTGACCGTAGTAGATAATATAAACACGGGACAAGGAATGTCAAACCGAAAGATGGTCGATGTTACTGGGTAATCGTTCTAAATTATTTATACATGTTGTTCATGATTTAGTTTGGGCAGTAAAACACTCACATTTGTCATTTAGTGTGCACGTTCCAGTGCAATTTCAAGGAATAGCAGCGGTAAGAGTGATTATTTTTACGTGTTAACCAAAAAACAACTCGATTTTATTTTCCAATGAACGTGCTGGTACGTATCACTATCATGTCCGTGGAATACCGAACATGTTCGGTATATCTTGGCCATGATCAGGTTAACAGTTGTGCAAAACAGCAGTAGTAACATGATATCATCTCTAACGAGAATCGATTTGACTGCCATTATAATACATCTACGACAATTATTTGATTTCTAGACACTAGGTCACGCGCCTCACAATCAAAGTTACTGACCGAGGTATTTGGCTCGACTTCACAAAGGAGGCGTGACCGTAGTAGATAATATAAACACGGGACAAGGAATGTCAAACCAAAAGATGGTCGATGTTACTGGGTAATCGTTGTAAATTATTTATACCTATTGTTCATGATTTAGTTTGGGCAGTAAAACACTCATATTTGTTATTTAGTGTGCACGTTCCGGCACAATTTCAAGGAAAAGCAGCGGTGAGAAGTTGTAAAGAATGGACAAAAACAGTGACATAAGCTTTAGGTCTGTGCCAGAAGATTTGATTATTGAAATCCTCTTGAGGCTTCCCATTAAATCACTTATGCGCTTTAAAACTCTAGCCAAATACTGGCACGGTGTCATCACAAGTTCAAATTTTGTTTATAATTACCTCAGCATAAACCATCAGAGTTCCCGGGTACTCGCTGATCAGTATATTCTAGGTCCTTCAAGATATGAATTCTGCTTTGCACTGTTATCAAATAAATCTGTATCCCATCTTGATACTCATTATCTTCGTCTACCTCGTTATATAAATGTGATACTTGGCCCCGTTAATGGTTTATTCCTCTTTGGTCATGGTGACAACGACATTCGTTTCGCTCTTCTAAACCCTGCGACAAGAGAGATGAAGACCATTTTTATACCCGAGATGATACTTAATCGCGGGTTATATTCTTGTACGTGTTATGGATTTGGATTTGACCCCTTGATCAAAGACTACAAAGTGGTTGGTTTGTGGGAAACATTAGAGGAAGACGTTCTTGTAAACATGGCTGTGTATAGCCTTCAAAATGATTCTTGCAAACATACAAGGCCGAAGATGCATAACATTCCACCTCTTGATTCCATTACACCCTATATTAACAGTGCATGTCACTGGCATTTGGAGGACTCGAATATACTCTCATTCAACTTTGGCACCGAAGTCCTCAAAAATATAAACGGACCACTAAATGTCCATCCGCCAATGCATATCCAACCATCGATTTTGTTCATCCACAATCACGAAACAGTCGGCATGCTTGTTGGTACATACAAAAACCTACCTCCGAATAGCCTTGAATTTGAGAAAATAATGCGTTCGTAATGAAGGAGGAGGGTTGTATGACAAAACTATTTACTGTAGATGTAAGCGATCTAAGCGTTACGTATGCAGCTTGTGTTTGGAAGAACCAACTTGTTTTGAAAACGATTGAGCCCCCCCCCCCCCCCCCCCGCGAACCAAACAATCAGACATGTGATATGAGACAACCACCAATGACCAACATGGTCTTATACGATCCTACTACACGCGGAGTTGAAAAGCTACTTATCCAACCTCAGAATAATTTGTTCGGGTTTCGTCAGGTTTTCATTTATGAGGAGAGCTTAGTTTCACTCGTAGGATCAGGTAAGAGTGAAAGCTTTGCAGAACTTGTGGACGATTTCTGTCCATATGAATACGGTATCGAGTGACCAAAATGTCCAAGATGTGTTTGGTGTAAAAGTTTTTTGTAAATTGTGTTATATATTGGCTATGTGACCATATATATATATTAATGTCTTGGCAAATTCTTATGCTTTATGTCACCAGTTCAAACATTGGGTGTATGATTACAATTTGACATCAGAAGTGTGTCTTTGTGTTGATAATATTTGATTTTGATGCATGCTATTTGGTAAACTGTTAACAATTTCACATTAATATGCCTTATCTTCCTGAAACGTATTATGACAATTAATCCCTCCGCTTCACAATAAGCGTGACTTTTGGTCAAACTTACAAAAGTCAAACACATGTAAGTTTGACCAAAAGTGACACTTATTGTGAAACTGAGGCCTGAGGGAGTACAAAGTAAAAGGTAGGTTGGCTCCTAGTGGAGCTACATAACCCAGGTGCAGTTGGCTCCTAGCAGAGCTACAACACAGTTTCTCTAACATATCGACTCTATCATATTGTGAAGATGATGAAATGAAAGACGTTCATCACATCATGGTCATCACGTTAAATGGTTGTCAAGTACTAGCATCATATTTTACTACAATTTGCTAGGAATTTATATGTTCTCATTTAAAATTAATATCTATAGTTAAATGTTCACATACTCACTAAATATTTTATGTGAGTTTTGGAAGTGCTGCATAGTATAAAACAAAGAAAGTTCAATATAGTTTAACCACATTTAAGTTTACATTTGTAGTACAAATTTCATAATTGACAAGGTGCGGCTGTACCCTAAAACAGGATAGTAAGATTTTATTGGACGATTATGTATTCATCTGGTGTATAAAAAAATTGAAACTATTCCTAAATATCTCGACCACATGTGTATAGCACGTGATGAACAGTCCGATAAAAATTTCAAATTTCGAACTTGGCCGGTGAGGTTCTTTTAAATAGTAATCACAAATACACATTTGGGGAAAACGATTACTGTTTAGGTCAGGAAAATGCATTCGAACAATTCAAATGATAGGACTAGCGAAAATTCGAATAGGAGTGCCGATCGCATAATTATGAAGTGCAAGTGTGGTCTCAGAGCTCGATGCATTCGAACAATCCTTGATATTACTCTCAAAAGTGAACCCGGCCAATTCCACCAACTCAGTGACTAAAATGGGAAATTTATAGCTCGAGGACCCCATCCCCTGAGTCAACTATAGCATCTCATGTGTCGCGCCCCAGACCCGTGGTCCTACTTGGCCCCACGCTCGGGACACGAGTGGAAGACGTTATAAAATACTTTTGAAATTTTTTCGAAATATACTTTTATAAAGTTTAACAAAATCGCACTTGAAGTTCAAAGACTTCATCTAACATTAAACAAACTTTACAACCACTTTCACAACGAAAGTACTTAGCCCGAAGGCTTACAAACTTTTAAACAAATGTACATACACCAACATTAACCAAAATAGATGTGACAATAGAAAGTACGGGTACTCTACCCAAAAGGTTTTACATTTACATAATGTAACCTTAACAAAACAAGTCCCAACTCTTACCACTCCAACGTCCTCCCGTGCCAAGTGTCATATCCCCTGGACCCGCCTTTATCTAAAACAGTAAACAAATAAAGGGTGAGAATAAATCTCAGTAAGCTACTAAAATGCAACTACGCTTCATGCTAAAATGATAATCATAAAGAATAGTATCATAGCAATCACATAGCACATAATATGAGAGGTAAAATCAACTCATATACCACAATTACCACATAGCCCACACTCCGGTGGATACCAAACCAAGGTTTACCCAATAACATAACTGTCTGAGAATACCATCTGAGAAAACCATCTGAGCAGCATAAATAGCTGAAGCCGGGATCCCAAAAACCAAACCATAACCATAAGAACCAAAGTAACCAGAGAGGGAAATATGACACAAAGTCATAACCCAAATGCTCACCAAAGGGAGCGATTCATCCCATCCAAGGCCAATCTGGACTGGGGAAACAGAGAAGGCACAGTGGACACCTTATAGTGAACTTGGCTTGTGTGCCACTATAATTCTTCCACCGCCTGACACGAGGTACCAATGGAAAACCTTATAATGAACATACTTGTACCACTATAATTCTCCCATTGCCTGACTCCACAACAAGACCAGCTGGACTTTCACAAGAAGCACAGTAATGAATACTTGCTAGACAACAACAACCGGGGCAATGATTCTAAAATAATGAACCAAGCCAAACACATCAAAGATGCACATAAAGAATCACTCACAAAGAGTTTACACAACATGATTCAAGGTCACAATACATTCTTGTACACACTTGAACGCCCTTCTCATTAACCATGACAATACCCCAGGACACTCATATATTGGTCCTTGACAATACCCCAAGGATTAAACCAAAGTTAACCTTCTATACCTTACCTTAACCAAACTATAAGATTCAGGGGAAAGTGTGCGGCCGCCCAAAACAGGGTGTGCGGGCGCACACATTCAGCTTTCTCAAGAATAAAATTTTCCAGATAAGTGTGCGGCCGCACGCCCCTTTTGGGCGGCCGCCCAACACACTCGGCAGGCAAAACCCAAAATGATTATACTCCTTCCGTTTCACCGTCCCAAAAGTACAACACTAACGTTTATAACTTTACTAAGACTACAAAATCAGTCTCAAAACAACTTTAATACTACTTTGCACTCAACCAAACCAACATACTAAATACTCCCTTTGTCCCAAAATTACAATTATAACAAATATTACCCAAATCACAAAATAACAATTACAAGTATCAGATATAACATCTATGACCATTTTAACATTTAAAGGGGAATTAGTAACTTACCTATTTCCGGAAAAAGTATCGCTGAAATAAGTTTTGTTCGGATAGAAATGACCTACTCGACGCCCTGATCATTTTTATATAATTAGTTTTTAAAACGGGTAAGTAAATAAAAAGAATTAAATCAAAATGGGTTGAACTTACCTTTTTCTCTTTAACCCTAAGAAGAAACGAGAAAGTTGCTGAAAGTTTAACACAGAGAAAGAAGAGAAAGAAATTTGCTTATAAAGGGTTTTTACCCAATTTTCTCATTTTAGTCACTAAACTTTCCATTTGTACACTTAAGCCCCTTAACTTATAATTTCAACAAGGACCCTAAAGTTTCAACTTAATCATTTAACTCTTTTAATCATTATTATTACTAACTAAGTAAATAACACAAATAATCAAGTAAGATATGCAAATCATAAAATATGATGCAACACATAAAATGCACACATATGTCAAATAAAAATCCCCAAAAATATAAAATAAATAGGGACGGGTTTTGGGGTCGCTACATCCTGCCTGATGATTAACCCAGTATTTATCTTCTCCCTGCGCATCACCACATGCATCAATGCAGCCCGCCGCCAATGGACATCTCCCTTGTGTGAAGAGGGTATTATCCGCTCACAAATAAAACGATGCAAATATTGCAACTCGGGCACCAGCTCATTGGTCTTGAAAATATTGCCCTTGTGGTATCTCTGACGGTCAATGTTTACCCCTAGAGTCGCAGAGAACATAGGAAGCTTTCCTTTTACTTTGTCAACCGAGTCCATCTCCCTCAACAACTTTTGATATGCACACTTTTCCTCCGTCGTCCCCACTGGCATACGGTAATATTGATTGATCGTCCTGCTAGTGTAATCAACCTCAATACCATGCACAAACGAAGTGTCCGTGTCCCCTCTCCCAAAAACATTGGCATAAAAATGCTTGACCACAGTCGATATTCCTTGAGTAGTCGGATCCATAGCCAACTCTTTCCATTTATAAAAAGTGAACACGTCCTTCATACCAAAGCTTTCCCAATCAAATTCCCACTCAGCCATAAAACTATTCCACTTGTGATCATTATAAAAATTTTCAGCTTTTGCATTCACAAATGTAGTGTGATCATACAGGGTTCCACTGGGACATCGGGTGTGGGAGTATTTTTCTTCGTTCTTCCCATTGTTTCAAAACTCACAATAAACTTCTCTACACAAATAACTCAGAAAACTCAACTTACTTGACCGGAAAAAGTTACCGAAAAAGTCGCCGGAGTGTTGCCGGAGTTGTAGAGGATGATGACTCCTGAAAGCTCTTGTTCCAACCACCACTTTTCCCTTCTGAAACACCTTCCAATTCAGACCCAAAATCCCACAAAAACCCACTTTTCTTCCTTTTCAAAAGCTTGAACAAAATCTTGTAATTGCTCAGTTTTAATGGAGATTGAGGCTTGAAATCCTTGGAATGGAGGAATGTGAGAGGGGAGAAGATGATTTCTCCGGGTATTAGGTTAGATTTGCTGATTTGGGTAGGGATTTGTAGAGAGAGAAATAAGGGTTTGGGGGAGTTTTTAGAGAGAGAAAGGGATGAAGGCAGCTGGGTTTCACAATTTTGGGAATTATGCCCCTTTTTCTCCCTATGAAGAACCCGGCTATGCTCATTCAGTCAAAAGGGAGCATGCGCACCAAGGTGGAGGGGGAGCACACACGCAAGGATCATAAAGAAATCCCTTTTGGTGCACAGGAGAGGTCGCGCGCACCCTTTATGTGGGGGCGTGCGCACCCTTTAATCAGAAACATCGGTTTTCTTGTTTTAATAGGGGGCGTGCGCACCCTTGGTAATAGGGCGTGCGCACCCCTTTTGTCTGCTTTGAAATTTCGATTTCTGCTCTCTTTTCTGCTTTTTTCACCGCTCCTAAATGGTTATCACCTATAGATTATCTGCACATCACCACAAACAAACATACAAGCGTAATATCCTTTATAAAAATAAAAATGACTCAACAAAAATGAAAATCTTTTTGGAGGGTGACACTATTTACACTCTCCTGCCCATTAGGGTGACACGGACAAAATTTTTGACCGCACTTTCGTTGCCTACGTTCCCCCTGGATAATAAGGGCTCAGGTCACCGTAGTTCGAACCGACCCAGAAATAATAGACACGAAAGCAATAATAATTTATTTATTTTTTGTATTTTTTTATGAATACCACCACCTCCAAAATTCGAACATGCTATGTCCTCATTGCATCAAAAGTAAATATGCTCCCAAGTTAAGAATGATGATAGACTGAAATAAAAGTTAGCTAATAAAATGATACCTGGTTGGGTTGCCTCCCAACAAGCGCCTTTGTTTTAAAGTCGTTGGCTCGATATAATGCCACATGGGTGTTTGCACCCGAGAAGATACCCGCTCGCTTTTTTGATTTGAGAGTCGCCACCATGTTGTTGAACGGAACACGGACCATGAGATTTTTGAGTTCGAGGGTTAAGTTATGGATTGGGAAGGTCAAGGAGCACCCAATCCACCCAATCTAGGATTGGTCTTGCTTAGGTGTTTTTAATCAAATAAAGAACAAGTAATTGAAACAAATAAAGCCAATAATTAATTTCATAATTATTGGGATGTCGGATCATGTGCTTTGAGACCATCTCCATGGATTGGAGAGGCTCTAGGCTGATCCTTTTGATGGGATTACACCACTCTAAAATAAAGAATGAGATGAGAAGTAGAGATTAAAAGCGTAGGAGTTTACCTAAAGCGTTCTTGAGATTCCAATTGATGGCCTTGACTAAGGCCTTGAGGATCCAAGAGTTTTGTAATGGTTTTGGCTTGAAAAGGTCTTGGTGGTGTTTTGGTGTGAGGGAGAAGTAGAAACGGGATTCTTTGGAGAAGGATTGACTGGAGAGTCGTTAACCCCTTTTTGTGGTGAAAGACTCTATTTTTATAGGTATTGGATTACTTAGGGACCAAGAAGAGGAGTCCTAAGTTTAGTAGGAAATGGAGTCCTTATTTGGAGAGGTTCCCGGTTTGTGCCCTTGTTACCCTTCTGCTAGTTGACCAATCTGGGTCTCCTGCTTTTTGTTGACAGCATCCTGCTGCTTCTCTCTTTGCTCCATCAGCATCCTCATTTGCTGTTGCTCTTGCATCATTGACCTCATCATATCCTTCAAAGATTGCTTGGGTTGGTGTTCTGGATTCCCTTGTAGGGGAGGAGGATAGAGAGGTTTTTGTTGAAACTGGTTCCCTTGGTTACCCCTACATGACAGATTCGGGTGATATTTCCAATCAGGATTATAAGTGTTAGAATAAATACCACCTTGATTCTGCCTTGGGGGCACCCTTGCATCGCATTAACCTGTTCAGAATCATACTGCGCAATAACTTGGCAAACATTAGTAGCATGAGTGTTAGGACCACAGTTAGCACAGAAATCAAATATAACATTAGCACTTAGTGAAGCCATATTAATGTTAAATTTCGCAAGATTTTGGTTCATCAAGGCCACCTGTCTAGAAAATTCATCCACACCACTCAAATCATGTACTCCCCTAGGTGTCCCTCTAGAGCCTTTTTCTTGAGAATTAGCCCCTAACATCTCGAATAATTCTTGAGTTTGATCAACAGTTTTAGCTCCTAGAAAGCCACCTGCTGCATTGTCAACCATAGCTTGGTCAACTGCACTCAACCCACCATAAAATGTTTGATGTAAAAGGGCTTCAGGAAAAGCATGATGGGGACACTGCACTTGTAACATTTTAAACCTATCCCACGCCTCATGAAATGGCTCACCTTGTTCTTGAGTAAACCCTATGATTTTCTGTCTAAAGGTGGCCAAAGTTTTAGTTGCCCTTTGAAGAGCAAAAGGAAAGTATTTAAGCCTTAATTGTTCGTCAGTGACTCTCTCCTTAACTGGAAATCCCGACACAATCATCATATACTCTCTCAAGAAGTTCAAAGAATCTTCAGCAGGAAGACCCTGGAACTTAGGCAGCTGACTAAAATAATGGCCCTTTGCCTCATAGGTCTTAGCTGCATCAGTCAAAACAATGCAAGACACCGATGTGTCGACCTTGGGCCTAGCATACTCTTTCATTAAAGGATTAGCCATCACTACTTCAATTTCTTCTCCCTCGGTAGAAGAAGTTTCCAATTCACTTAAAACTACCTCTGTCTCGGTGACAAAAACTTCAGACTCAGATTCAGACTCACTAATAGAGGGAATGCCCCTATCAAGTCTATCAAAATTATCGTTTAAAGGGACCAACTCGGGATCCAATGAACGTCTACCAAACATACACCGATTAAATTAACTTGTAAATCACAACAAGTCCCCGGCAACGGCGCCAAAACTTGATTGATAAAATCCTCGTGTAATAAACCTTGCAAGTGTACAAGTGCCGAAGCAGCAGTATACAAAAGTAAGGGTCGAACCACAGAGACTTGTATGATTATCAAGTGAATTTAATTAGTGCAAAAGTAACCAAGGGGGTTTTTTTATTTGATTTTATTTTATTAACTAAAGACTGAAATTAAATACTAAATTAACAAAACAATGATCAACTAGCAACGATGTAAATAGATTAAAGAGATTCACGGGTTGGATCTCACACTATCATCATTCTATGTTATTTTGAAATAAAGTTACTGATTCCATTCCAGGGTTCGTTCACTTCTTGTAAAGATTGGGACGGTGAGGCGGCCGGATTGCAATCTTTTTCTCTCTAGCTAATCACACTTCGCAAATCAAGTCCATGTAATTATTTAAAGAGTTATTACTTTCTAAAGAACAAATAAACCTACACCCACTTGATTTCTATCACGGCATCAAATAGATATATTACTCAAAGCATTGGTCTACGCTTTAATCCCCAAATCAATGGCAGAGTTAAAACCCTAAATTGTTAAAAAAGGCCAATAATGACTAGTTCAATTATTGTAACCCTAAAAACTTGATTAAAATACTTTGAACAACTAGAATGAAATCAATATGAATAAAAACGTTTATAACATAGAACTAGATAGTTTTTTTCATCCAACCCATGAATTAAGAACTTAGCTACTCATATTCAACATAATGAACACAAGTAATAAAATAAAAAACATAAAACCTAGATCTTGAATGATGAAAAGAAACTACTCGGTCTTCTTTTCACACTCCCAAAAACCCAGAGAAAAATAAAGCATCCGATCCTAATGGCTGCTGCAGTGTTTCTTTTTATACTAGGGTACAATATCCCAAAAATAAGGAAATGAAATACAATCCTAAACAAAGGAGGACATATCCAAAAGCTGAATCGGAGTAGGGGGGCGCGCGCACCAAAAGATGTAGGGCATGCGCACCCTATTTGATAATGATACGTCAAAACCTTCAATCGTATGAGGGCGCGCGCACCAAATGGGAGGGAGTGTGCGCACCCTTGTTGTCATCACAAATGTAATCCTTCTGATCAGAGAGGGCGCGCGCACCAAATGGAGGGGTGCGTGCGCACCCTTGGTAGTACCAAAAATCAGACCTTCTGGAAATAGGGGGCGTACGCACTAGGTGGAAAGGGGGCGTGCGCGCCCTTAGTCATTCCTCAGGAATCTTCTTCTTTCATAATTTCCTGTATAGTCCTTGGCCTTTACTTTTTCCAAAATTCCCCTCAGGTCCTTACTCCACTTTTACAGCCAAAATTCCTCCTTTTTCAACACTTTTCCCTGTACTCAAAGACACTCAAAACAGCCATTAAAACACAAAAATACCTGAAGAATAGCTCCAAGATAAGCACGAATGTATTCAATATTGATGTGTAAAAACACATCCATCAGGTTTCTATCATTTGGGGTTGGGTTGCTAACTTTTAGGGCACCTCTATGCAGTTTAAAAGTGCATTCCGTTGTTATATTTTGCGGACACTTCTGAAGTTTAAAAATGTCTTCATTTTCACGATCAAGACCAACATCGTTGTTTGACATTTCTAACCGTTGGAAATTAATTTTTGAGCATAAGGGGATTGTTGATTTTTTTTTTAATGGATATGGTGATATCCTTGTCATGGGAACCTATAATTCTATAAATAGAGGTTTTGTAATCACTCCACAACCAAGCACGCGTGAAAGTACTTCACGATGTAAAAAAATGGCATCCAATGTAAAAGTTAAGGTTGAATGACATTGCTACAGTGCTATAGTTGGCTCCTAGGGAGCTACAATGCAGTAGGCTACCTCAACCCTTGAATACTATTGCAAACGAGTAATGATTAACTAAACAGTTTCAAATACAACGATCACACAGATTGAGATGATGATTGCTCATCCACTCCCTAAATACCGGCTTTGCAAGATGAATCAGGTAGTGATGGTGACAATCTTCTTTGTAGATATCTACTATGCTCAATGCCGCCATGACATTTATATGAGGAGTTCGGTTCACGAATCACAACAAGGAGTACATTTAACCACATTACACAAAATACCAAGTTTAATTACTAGTGCAAAGCACACTTTATTATACAATACCAAATTTTTCTTTCTCGCCCGGACACAAGATGTTGAGTTTGTGCCCCCACAAGACGCGCTGTCACACGATGTCGGTACTCATGTACCGAAAACTGCGAAATAACAGCATAACAGTGGTTAAACAGCTCTGATAATACAACCGACAGGTCCAACATCCATATCTATATAGTAAACTTCTACATGAGGATGAGGTAAGATTTTACCTCAAAGGATGTATTCTCCACGTCCCAGCACTCCATGTACTTCATCACATAAACACCACAATCATGTCTGCAACATTGGACAAATGAATCAACTATATGTATCTCCACCCATAGATTCACGTACTTTTTAAATGGAGATTAAGATGTGAAGCCACTTACAAATTATCCTGGTCAGGAATGCCATCCTGAGTGAAGAACTCATAATCACCGATATTCGGCATTCCACATGTCTCAAATACTGTTGCCTGTGGTGTCAGAATGATACAGAACACTTAATAAATTTCGACGTTTGCTGTATGACACACAAGGGTCAAATTGCAAATTTATGCGCTTATTATATGATGTATGAAATCCTTGTATGTGGAAGTTTTCCCATTGTTGGAATCAAGAAGCGCGATCTTTTTTTCTTCTAACAGTATCACAAACAGAACCCAGTGTTCTTGGAAACAATACGGGAACATAAGCTACAAAAGGAAATATGATACAAACTAAGAAATATTTCAAAACAATTTATCATTGACTGAGATTGATAAGAGATGTATTTTGTCTCTTCGTTAATTACCATTTCCGCTTCTTTAATCTTTTATGAAACCTCAGGTGCATAAAAATTGACACGCCCCCAGGTCCCGGGATCCCCTAATAGAACCTCGAACCTGGATGGAGTGCCTAACGGGAAACAAGAACTTAACAAGAAACTTAATGACATTTGTTTAACAAACTGACATGATATATATATATACTCTAGAGTAAGGAGCTATACTAGCTCACAACACGAGTTCTATACAAGAAAATTTAAAACCAAACTTAATACATACACAGCGGAAACATGCCTAGCACATAAGCTGGCATTAAGAGTACCATACAAAATGTCTAGTGACAACAAGAACTAAACAAGACTGTCTACCCCAAAATAAGGAGTTATACAACCCAATACATCGTCCTCACCAAGTGTAAAAGGACACAAGCCCCCAAAATAATCACGACCTGCGAAGCAAGCTCCCAACTATGTCGAGCCTCACTGCGCACTATCCTTCCTTTCCTGGGGGGGGGGGGAAAGCAAATAAAGGGTGAGATAAATCTCAGTAAGCTATTAGATGCAACTACATGACATGTTATCATGCAATTCAAGTAGATACTCAAATAATCATTTATCAAGTATCATCAAGTAACAAGTATATGAGAGGATAATCCACTCATCAAGTAGCACATAAGGCTAAACAAGCAAGTTATAAGGATATTGCTTCCTTCCTTATTCCTCCCAAGAATACCATTGTTGTCGAAGCTTGTATTACTTTGACATCACGATCAATAACAGGAACTGATTATTCAGTATATATCAGAAGACCCGGTAACCAGTGTCATTCTCAATATCAGTACTCATGATTATTCATGAGGTGTTCGGGACGGGAATTTAGCATTCACTTAAGTCAGGCTTATTGCTCCAACTAAGGAAGCTATGCCCTTACTATGGCCGGTAGTAAGGGGTCGGGCGGAATACATAGGGACCCGATTGTCACTTAAACCCCAGCTCTCGCGACAAGCGTGAACCTATACATTTTCGAACAAGCAAGGAGAACCAGCTGGACTCACACAAGAAAGTACAAGTAGATATTTACTTGAACAACGGGAGAAGAACTAATCCAAAAGTAGTGGACTAGCTCAACAAGGAACATGCTTCAAGTAATCAAGAAGTCACCTTGTATCAAGAAAATGTATGCAATGTTTGCATATACACAACAAGAACATGTCTCATACACGTTAGTGCTTGTTCATAGCACTTTCTAGTTCACTACCATACATATGTATTGGTGTCAAGCCAAGTACAAGATTTTATTATCTTATATTCAAGTCTTAATCCATTTCTATGGATATTCAAATCACGTACAAGCTTTTAATGTCTTATACTTCAAGTTATAACTTCCAATCTTTGGACATTCAAACAAGTATAAGAGTTATACATTTACTCTTAACAAATCCCACTCCTATTCTTAGGATGTTCAAGTCTAAGACCTTAGGCTAATGCCTCTAAGGTGCACAATCATTGGATTCACAACAAGTATAACACATTAGTGCTTGTTCATAGCACTTTCAAGACATAAAGAAGAGATACTACTCTTATACCTATATTCTCATTTTAATTCAATGAGTATACATGGTTAAGACCAAGTCTGATGCCCCTAAAGTATCATAACACTTTCTAGGACATCATATATTAAGGTTATATACCTTAACTAGGGTTACTTCCAACTTTATACAAACTTTAAACAAAATCTTTGTTTTTCAGACAACTGTGCGGTCGCCCACAATGGACTGTGCGGCCGCACACAATCATGTCAATTTCTTTGAAAAATCCTTCAGAAAGATGTGCGGTCGCACACTAAATTTTGTGCGGTCGCACAGTGTACTAAAATGCGAAATTTTCATTTCTTTCCCAGTTTAAGAATTGTCCGTCCCAAAACGTAGGAGTAACTTTTTACCAACAATTTAACAATTCCACAATACACTCACATGCTCAATTCACTTAAACCAAGTTCTTTCATTATGCTACACAGGGGAAATTTACTCCTTTTGTCCCAAATTTACAAGTACCACAAAAATCACCCCAAACACAAAATTAACATTCACAAGTATCGAGAATAACATTTATGCATGTTATTACAAGCAAGGGGGAGCTAATAACTTACCTAGTCAAAATTCAAGTTGACCAAAACTTATTTCTGTTCGGCCTGGAACGCTCTATTCAACGCCACGAATATTAATCCGGGATCGGAATCAAGAACGGAGGGATAATTAAACTCGAGGAGTCGAGAATAGGGTGAAACCCTAACCTAGCTTTTCAGAACAGAGGGAGCAACGTAATGAATTTGGGGAGAAATGATTTCTCCAGGCAACTAAGAAGTTGATATACATTCAAGTTTCAAAGAATTGCACTTAGGCCCCTCAAGTTTCACTTTTAACAAAAAGACCCCTAAAGTCAAAATTTCACAAATGACCCAAAAGTCAAAACTAGACATTTAACCACCTTAGTATTCTAAAGCAGTTAAAACTTTAACCCAAGTAAAACTAACACATAATATGCAAGTTCAAGTATTTAACAAGTATGTCAAATATTTAACAGGAAATTCGATGGGTGTTACATCCTCCCCACCTTAAAGAAAATTCGCCCACGAATTTTTACTTACCAAAGTTTTCAAATAGGCTCGGGTATTTATCTCGCATCTCTTTCTCGGTTTCCCAAGTAGCCTCTTCAATTTCATGATTCCTCCAAAGGACCTTCACAATAGGAACCCTTTTGGTACGCAATACTTGCTCTTTCCAGTCAAGAATTTCAACAGGCTGTTCCTCATAAGACAAATCAGGCTGAAATGGAATAGCCTCATACTCAAGAATATGCGATTCATCTGCCATATACTTGCGAAGCATAGATACATGGAACACATCATGAATACCAGATAAAGAAGGAGGTAAAGCCACTCTATAAGCCAACTTCCCAACTCTTTCAAGAATCTCAAATGGACCGATATAACGAGGAGATAACTTTCCTTTCTTCCCAAATCTCTTTATACCTCTACGAGGAGAGACCTTCAAGAATACAAAGTCACCTACCTGGAATTCAAGATCCCTTCTACGATGATCTGCATAACTCTTTTGTCTACTCTGAGCTGTACGCAATCTATCTCGAATAAGTTTCACACTTTCAACTGATTGTTGAACCATTTCAGGACCCAAGAGTCTAGCTTCTCCCACTTCATCCCAACATATAGGAGATCTACATTTTCTGCCATAAAGAGCCTCATATGGAGCCATTTCAATGCTAGACTGAAAACTGTTATTATAAGCAAACTCAGCCAAAGGAAGATGAGTATCCCAACTGCATTTGAAATCAATAACACAAGCACGTAACATATCCTCAAGAATCTGTATAAGTCTCTCAGATTGCCCATCAGATTGAGGATGAAAAGCAGTACTGAAATTCAATTTAGTACCCATAGCACCCTGAAGAGACTGCCAGAATCGAGAAGTAAAACGAGGATCTCTATCAGATACAATACTCACAGGAACCCCATGCAGTCGGACAATCTCCTGAACAACAAAGATGCCAATTGAGACAATGAATATCCCATGGAAACAGACAAGAAGTGAGCTGATTTAGTCAACCTGTCCACTATAACCCAAACAGCATCATGGCCTCGTCTGGTACGTGGCAAACCAATCACAAAATCCATAGTAATATATTCCCATTTCCACTCTGGAATTTCCAATGGTTGCAACAAACCTGCTGGACGTTAATGTTCCACTTTTACTTGTTGACAAGTCAAACATTTGGATACATACTCAGCAATTTCTCTTTTCATATTGTTCCACCAGAAATGTTTCTTCAAGTCTTGATACATTTTAGTACTTCCAGGATGAATAGTATACTTGGCTTTGTGAGCCTCTTCAAGAACTTTCTTCTTAATCTCAGGATCAACTGGAATACAAACTCGCCCTCGGAAGGTAAGAATTCCATCACTATTAAAAGAAAAATCTGGTTGCTTTCCTTCATTCATTCCACTAATGATTTTCTGCAATTCAGAATCAACTACCTGAGCTTCTTTGATCTATTGGAGTAAATCTGAAGTAGCTTTTATATTAGCAAAGATAACTCCATGATTTGATTCACAAGGATTCCAATCACACAAATCTTCAAACATCTTCCATTCACGAATCATCAAGCAAGAAATATAAGTCTTTCTGCTCAGTGCATCTGCCACAACATTTGCTTTTCCTGGATGATAAAGGATAGTACAATCATGATCCTTCAATTTCTCCATCCATCTACGTTGTCTCATGTTAAGCTCTTTTGAGAAAACAAGTACTTCAAACTTTTATGATCGGTAAAGACTTCAAATTTAGTTCCATACAAGTAATGCCTCCATTTATGCAAAGCAAAAATAATCGCAGCCAACTCTAAATCATGAGTAGGATAATTCTTTTCATAAGGAGATAATTTTAGAGAAGCATAAGCTATTACCTTGCCATCTTGCATCAGAACACAACCCAATCCTTCTTTAGAAGCATCAGTATAAACCATGAAATGCTCAGAACCATTAGGTAAAGCCAAGACTGGAGCTGTAGTCAAACGCCTTTTCAACTCCTGAAAACTTGCTTCACATTTGTCATTCCACTCAAAAGAAATAGCTTTTCGAGTCATATTAGTCAATGGAGTAGCAATCTTGGAGAATCCCTCAATGAACCTCCGATAATAACTAGCTAAGCCCAAGAAACTACGGATCTCAGTCACTGTAGTTGGCCTCTTCCAGTTTACAACTGCTTCAACTTTGGAAGGATCTACTGCAATACCAGTAGCAGACACAACATGCCCCAAGAATGAAACTTCTTCTAACCAGAAAGCACATTTGCTGAATTTTGCAAATAGTTGTTTCTCACGAAGAACTTGTAATACCACTCTGAGATGTTGTTCATGCTCAGCCCGTGACTTAGAATACACAAGAATATCATCAATGAATACCACCACAAAGCAATCAAGATATGGCTTGAATATACGGTTCATCAAATCCATAAATACAGCTGGAGCATTTGTCAAACCGAATGGCATAACAATAAACTCATAATGCCCATACCTGGTACGGAAAGCTGTCTTTGGTATATCCTCAGATCTGATTTTCAACTGATGATAACCACTTCTCAAGTCAAGCTTCGAATACACTACTGAACCCTGAAGCTGATCAAACAAGTCATCAATATGAGGTAACGGATATTTGTTCTTGATAGTTACCTGATTAAGATCTCTGTAATCAATACACAATCGCAGAGTCCCATCTTTCTTTCTGAAAAATAACACTGGTGCACCCCACGGTGATACACTAGGTCTGATGAAACCCCTTTCAAGCAATTCCTCAAGCTGTGTTTTCAACTCTCTTAACTCAGCTGGAGCCATTCTATAAGGTGCTTTAGAGATTGGTGCTGTACCTGGTAATAACTCAATACAGAACTCAAGCTCTCGATCAGGTGGCATGCTATACTCAGAAGAGAACACATCTGAAAATTCAGACACAACAGGAATATCCTCCATCTTGGAAACAGATAAACTCTGATCAAGTACACATGCGAGATACCCGGCACAACCACGAGATAAAAGTTTTCTAGCTTTTAAAGCAGAAATAACATGTATAGCACATAAAGGCCTATCACCTTCAAAGGAAAATCAGGCAAACCAGGAATAGAAAAAGTTACTACTTTTCTATAACAATCAACAGATGCATGATGCACATATAGCCAATCCATGCCAAGAATCACGTCAAAGTCCCTTATAGGTAACACGACTAGGTCAGCAAGAAGGGGATGATCACCCACCAGAACCTCACATTTCTTGTAAACCTCAGAAGTAAACATGCAATCTCCCATAGGGGAAGATACTTCTAGCACATAAGGCATAGAATCAGGAAGAACATGCAAATGCGACACAAAATGAGATGCCACATAAGAATGAGATGAGCCTGGATCTATCAAGACTCGCGCTCTCGTACTAGAAAGTAATATAATACCTCCTATGACCGCAGAAGACTCAGCTACACCCTACTGATCTAAAGCAAACACTCGACCCTGAACTTTTGGTCGACCCCCACTATCTCTCTTAGAACCTGAGACTGGTTGACTTGTACCCCCAACTTGATTTACTTTACTTTTAGAACAATTTCTAGCAAAGTACCCCGCTTCACCACACACTATACACTTTCCTTGCTTTAGCCAACACTTGTCTTCAGAATGGCCTTCTTTTGAACAATAGCCACATACTCTCCTGGGACCTTGGACTGTTGTCCTCGAACCAGTTGATACACTACCTTTGCTTTCAGTTGGCTGTCGGAATCGACGATCTTGGCGGCCAGATTTACCACCTTTAGAACCAGATCCCTGAGTTTTCTCCGATACACGACCAGTCATGGTTGTTCCCAACTTCACCTTGTGTTCTTCAATATCATTTTCAATAGTATAAGCCTTTCCCACTGCTTGCTGATAGCTAGTGAGTTGTAAAGAAAGAAGTTGCTTCCTATACTCAGTCCTCAACCCTTTAACAAACCTCTGGGCCTTCTTGGCTTCGTTTGGAACTAAGTGATCACAATACCTCGCCAATTCTGTGAACTTGGTTGAGTATTGCCCCACGGTCAGACTTCCCTGCTCCAGATTAAGAAATTCCATCTCTTTCCTATCTTGGACCACTGTTGGAATAAACTGCGACTTAAAAGCTTTAAGAAAATTCTCCCATGTCTGTGGTATACCTTCCAGTTCCCAACTTTTACTCAGCACTTGCCACCAATATTCAGCGGCTTTCTCAAGTTTAAAGGTTGCAAAGGTTACCTTATCACCACCTGCACATCTCAAGGCTGTAAAGATCTTCTCAATGCTTTCAATCCACTCCTCTGCCTTTTTAGCATCAAATTCCCCGTCAAAACTGCGAGGTTTCAGCTTCAAGAACCTTGTAAGGCGATTAAGATAATCCCAGTCAACATTATCAACCATTTCTTCTTGAGGAGTTATAGATCCCAGCTGATTACTACCACTAGTACCTTCAGAACTCATTGTACCTGTAGGTAAACACTCAGCGTTATTAATAACACCCCAAGACTCACCCATACCTAGGCCATAGACCCTATCCAGACTTAGAGCAAACCAAGGTAGCTAAACAGGGTAGCTAAACCAGGGTAGCTCTGATACTAACCTGACACGCCCCCAGGTCCCGGGATCCCCTAATAGAACCTCGAACCTGGATGGAGTGCCTAACGGGAAACAAGAACTTAACAAGAAACTTAATGACATTTGTTTAACAAACTGACATGATATATATATATACTCTAGAGTAAGGAGCTATACTAGCTCACAACACGAGTTCTATACAAGAAAATTTAAAACCAAACTTAATACATACACAGCGGAAACATGCCTAGCACATAAGCTGGCATTAAGAGTACCATACAAAATGTCTAGTGACAACAAGAACTAAACAAGACTGTCTACCCCAAAATAAGGAGTTATACAACCCAATACATCGTCCTCACCAAGTGTAAAAGGACACAAGCCCCCAAAATAATCACGACCTGCGAAGCAAGCTCCCAACTATGTCGAGCCTCACTGCGCACTATCCTTCCTTTCCTGGGGGGGGAAAGCAAATAAAGGGTGAGATAAATCTCAGTAAGCTATTAGATGCAACTACATGACATGTTATCATGCAATTCAAGTAGATACTCAAATAATCATTTATCAAGTATCATCAAGTAACAAGTATATGAGAGGATAATCCACTCATCAAGTAGCACATAAGGCTAAACAAGCAAGTTATAAGGATATTGCTTCCTTCCTTATTCCTCCCAAAAATACCATTGTTGTTGAAGCTTGTATTACTTTGACATCACGATCAATAACAGGAACTGATTATTCAGTATATATCAGAAGACCCGGTAACCAGTGTCATTCTCAATATCAGTACTCATGATTATTCATGAGGTGTTCGGGACGGGAATTTAGCATTCACTTAAGTCAGGCTTATTGCTCCAACTAAGGAAGCTATGCCCTTACTATGGCCGGTAGTAAGGGGTCGGGCGGAAATACATAGGGACCCGATTGTCACTTAAACCCCAGCTCCCGCGACAAGCGTGAACCTATACATTTTCGAACAAGCAAGGAGAACCAGCTGGACTCACACAAGAAAGTACAAGTAGATATTTACTTGAACAACGGAGAAGAACTAATCCAAAAGTAGTGGACTAGCTCAACAAGGAACATGCTTCAAGTAATCAAGAAGTCACCTTGTATCAAGAAAATGTATGCAATGTTTGCATATACACAACAAGAACATGTCTCATACACGTTAGTGCTTGTTCATAGCACTTTCTAGTTCACTACCATACATATGTATTGGTGTCAAGCCAAGTACAAGATTTTATTATCTTATATTCAAGTCTTAATCCATTTCTATGGATATTCAAATCACGTACAAGCTTTTAATGTCTTATACTTCAAGTTATAACTTCCAATCTTTGGACATTCAAACAAGTATAAGAGTTATACATTTACTCTTAACAAATCCCACTCCTATTCTTAGGATGTTCAAGTCTAAGACCTTAGGCTAATGCCTCTAAGGTGCACAATCATTGGATTCACAACAAGTATAACACATTAGTGCTTGTTCATAGCACTTTCAAGACATAAAGAAGAGATACTACTCTTATACCTATGTTCTCATTTTAATTCAATGAGTATACATGGTTAAGACCAAGTCTGATGCCCCTAAAGTATCACAACACTTGCTAGGACATCATATATTAAGGTTATATACCTTAATTAGGGTTACTTCCAACTTTATACAAACTTTAAACAAAATCTTTGTTTTTCAGACAACTGTGCGGTCGCCCACAATGGACTGTGCGGCCGCACACAATCATGTCAATTTCTTTGAAAAATCCTTCAGAAAGATGTGCGGTCGCACAGTGTACTAAAATGCGAAATTTTCATTTCTTTCCCAGTTTAAGAATTGTCCGTCCCAAAACGTAGGAGTAACTTTTTACCAACAATTTAACAATTCCAAAATACACTCACATGCTCAATTCACTTAAACCAAGTTCTTTCATTATGCTACACAGGGGAAATTTACTCCTTTTGTCCCAAATTTACAAGTACCACAAAAATCACCCCAAACACAAAATTAACATTCACAAGTATCGAGAATAACATTTATGCATGTTATTACAAGCAAGGGGGAGCTAATAACTTACCTAGTCAAAATTCAAGTTGACCAAAACTTATTTCTGTTCGGCCTGGAACGCTCTATTCAACGCCACGAATATTAATCCGGGATCGGAATCAAGAACGGAGGGATAATTAAACTCGAGGAGTCGAGAATAGGGTGAAACCCTAACCTAGCTTTTCAGAACAGAGGGAGCAACGTAATGAATTTGGGGAGAAATGATTTCTCCAGGCAACTAAGAAGTTGATATACATTCAAGTTTCAAAGAATTGCACTTAGGCCCCTCAAGTTTCACTTTTAACAAAAAGACCCCTAAAGTCAAAATTTCACAAATGACCCAAAAGTCAAAACTAGACATTTAACCACCTTAGTATTCTAAAGCAGTTAAAACTTTAACCCAAGTAAAACTAACACATAATATGCAAGTTCAAGTATTTAACAAGTATGTCAAATATTTAACAGGAAATTCGATGGGTGTTACAAAAATACTTAGAAAACTTCTGATTAACATCTTTCTTAAGCATGTCTTCACCACAGAGATTCAGATCAATATGTGCCTACACAATATAACCACTTATCAGCTCCCATGCCATACGCTTAATATAACAAAGTAAACAGCCAGCGTAAGTGACGGTGAACTAGTTCTGCAATATCACCCCAAATATTGATTGAAAAAGATATCTCTTTCGACCGGCAAATGTCACCTCCTCATCCTTACCTCCCCACCCTCCCATGTTCATCAACAATACAAATGCATCCATGATCTACAACATGCCAGTATCAGGTAAAATCTGAAAAAATGGGCAATGCCACAACAACTAGCACAGAGGGAAAAATAACAGGTACTAAGACCAGAAAGTACCTACGAATTAACATAATATCTTGGTTTTAACGTACAAAAATCTGCCTTCGTTAGAGTCAAACCAACACCATCGAATAGCAGCACATCACTGCACAATTGCACATATTGAAATAGTTAATCATTAAGCGAGAGCATATTGGCACATGTACTTGAATACATCTTAAAATATTAGTTTATGCAAATTGCTTACTCAGGTACATTCTTAGATTTCCAAACTGAATCAGCGGTATCTTTGATAGTTTGAGAAACCTTATGAGCATTCTTATTCTTATTCTTCTTCCTCTGCCTCTTTCTTTCCACCCCGGGCGATTGCCTTGCGTTGGGATCGCCATTTACAGGACGATCCCCGTGTCGAGGTTCGTTGACACTGTACTAACTCGGTGTATAGCTAGGTGAACCGAAGGCCCCGAATCCTTTCTATCAACTCTATTATCAAAGATATCTTGTCTAGTATCCCCACACCCCTCAGTCCCTGAACTTGTTCCACCTCCATCGCATCGATATCACCAACAACTTTATGTATACAGGTTTGTACTTAACTCAAGGCCCTTTCCAAATGATTATGAGGGACTTCATTTCCACCATTATTGGATGCCCCACCTGTAACGCCATCAACACGCTCATCGCTAGGGATGGCAGTTTGACCGAATCCGATCCGTACCGAAGGCGACCCGATTCGAAAAAATAGGGTTTGGTTTGCAATTTTTAAAACTCGAGCGGGTTCGGATCGTATTCGGATCATGCTGATGATCTGATCTGAACCCGACCCGATCCGAACCATAATGATCTGATCCGAACCCGATCCGACCCGAACCCTTAATAAAAGGTGAATTTTAAATATTTTTAATATTATCTTAAATTTTATTTTTTCTAATTTGTGTTTGTAAGTGAGATTTGGATGATTTTAGACTATTTTCCATACAACATTGTGCTTAAAAATATATTTTAATTAATTAATTTTGAGCTAAAAATAGACTTTTAATAAGATTCGGGTCGGATCGGGTCGGTCACGGTTTCTTGAATTTTCGGATCGGGTTCGGAGCAGTATATTTGAGGTTCGGGTCGGCCACGATCCGATCCGAACCCGACCCGTTGCCATCCCTACTCATCGCTCAGTTCGCCACCATCTTTCGCCGACTCTCCCTCTTCCATAGCAAGAGCCCCATGACGGTCTTCAGACTTCTCACCAACCTCTTTTTCTGATTCTCCCTCTTCCATTGTAAGAGCCCCATCTTTTTCCAGTACCTCATCACCCCCGCCACCAACATCATGATGGTCTTCAGACTTTTCACCAACCCCTTTATCCGCTCCTCCTTCTTCCATAGTAACAGCCCCATCCTTCTCCAATACCGGATCAACTTGGCCACCAATACCGTCATCTTTTTCTCCAACCTCTTTTTCTGATTCTCCCTCTTCCGTAGCAAGAGCCTCATCTTTCCCTAATAATTCATCACCTTTACCACCAACATCGCGATGCTCTTCGGATTTCCCACCCCCCTCAGTCTCCGGTTCCCGCACTTCCATAGTAAGAGCCCCCTCTTTCTCCACTACTTCATCATCTTTGCCTCGACCATCACCGCACTTTTGTTTATGTCCCTCACCTAGACGCTCTGATTCACTCCCTGATTCACCCTGTGATTTACTTTCTTCGCTACTCTCATCATCTGAATCAGGAACATACTCACAATCCGAAGATAATTCAACAGACTTATCGTGTTTGTTCTTCACTTTCTTTTCCCTCCGTACGTGCTTGTTTGCCCCGCTGCCATAACCAATCTCATCAATTTTGCTCTTTCCCTTATTCTTACGGGAAAAGTATTCAGCCAACTCCAGATTGCACTTAACAACTTTAGCATTCATATCCAAAATTATTCGTGAGCAATGCGCAATCTCATCAACCCTTTCCTGAATGCAGTTAAATAGAATCGTTACCATATGAAGAAAATTTAATACCCAAAAACAACAACGCAAAATAACAACGCACTAGCCTTAACATATGTGTCCTCCATATCACGAGCTCCGGCCGCGACCTCTCCTCCTTGTAATTCATAGGTGTTACAAGTTTGGAAATCCTTATAACGACCCAACACCTGTGAATACACCCCGTAGACTACATTACGTTGAAAGATCAAACGTAGCTCAACTGATTAAAAAAACATCACATCAGATTGTTTTTCAGTACCGTTATGCTTACACCAACACCTTTTTTTTTCCAGTTTCTTTTCCTTCTTCAACCTTTCATTGATTTTAGCATCCGTCCAAGTCTTCACATGCGGTACCCCGCGCTTGATATTTACGCCCGCCACTCGCACTCGATCCCAAAACAAAATCTAATATAACAGTGAGTAGTAACAACATTCAAATTTAAATAAATAAGAAAAAAACAAAAAACAAAAACAAACCATCTAAACTAACCTGAAGGAAAAACACACATCCTGTATAATATGATTTCCCGACCTCAAAACCACAACTAGAACCCAATAGCCCATCTATCACTAATTGGGCCCAATTATAATCCTTAATCTTATCAACATATACAATGCTATCCCATATTTCCCTGCAGCCCCTTCCATAGGACAGAGGATACAATAAAGTGGCACACGCAAACACTACAAACCAATGCTTGAAGTTATCACCTGCACCATCCATATCACTCAATAACTGCAACATTTGCTTGTTCGTACAATCCATAAACCCAGGAACCTCTTCTCTCCAATTATCCTCCCCCAATTTCAACTGAATTGACCCACTAGGAATGCCAAGGCAATCAACAACATCTGACGCATCAAAACTGATGGACAAAGAATCCGTTACCATGATCTTTAAATCACTTGAATCACATGCAATGAATCTACTTACTACATCCATTGCAAGGTCATGCTTTAAGGATCTACAATTTATCTCCAATAACCCACCAAATCCAATGTCCTTCACCGCAGCCTTTTGGCCAGCGTTGAGCTGTTCGGTCAACTTAACCATTGACCCAGGGAAGCATTTTATAAGAAATGACTCCTCCTAACATTACGTAAATACTCCATTACCACATAGTAATTTACACTATAATATAAGAACAAACTTCATTATCTGCATAACAACAATTACAAACACACGTACCTTTGTTTTCTTGGTCTTTGGAGCCTTCTCGCCTCGTGCTTCACCGTATTCCTTCCATACTGCCTTCTTTTTATTGACATGTGCATCCCTCTGATCTTGCGTCATACCATGCCATTTCTCATTCAATAGTTTGTCGATCTAACATTTTCAGATTACCATATTAAAACCATATATTTATTATCACCACCTAAACATAAACATAAACATGGAAGGCATAAACCCGATGTTTAGGGAACGTCTTCCCGTCTGCTTTGATTTTCTCTATAGTTTCTTTTCTCCACACTAAATACGCTGAAGCAGGTCTCTTCATCTTTACAGCATCTTTCTTTGAAGATGTTGGGTTTTTCAAATAAAGTTTACTTGGACCAACACCAATTTTTTTTTGTTTTGGACTAGTCTTTTCTTTACGTTTAGCCATGATCACTGCAATAATGTAATGGTTATCACCAGCTAGTTCAAAAACAAATCAAATTCTTACATTAATGTAATGGTTATCAACTACTTCAAAAACAAAGTAAATTCTTACATTTAATGTAATGGCTATCACTTACCAATTCAAAAGCAAAACAGATTCTTAACCCTAGATAAAAAGTTAATAGTACAATGTACATCCATAATATCCACAGTAGGGTATCAAATCAAGAGTGGGAGCCACTAGTACCAAGTATCTATGTAAAATTAATACTATGTTTAAAAAAAAAGGCCTTACATGTGTAAAGGGTACATTGATAATGTAAAAGCTGTGCAACATGTTGAGCCAACCTCGCAAACACCACACTCTAGTATATTATCAGCTTTGTTGTACATACGGACCCGAACACATCACAGACATATATCTAGGGTTTTCAAATAAACAATCAAATCAATGATATTTCAAACGACAAAGGGAATACACACAAATTCATCGTCATCAAAACTCAAGAAACATAGGTTTTCGTCGTTCACATTCAGAAATTTTAAACACCATCGCTGAGATTCAATTTAAAACACGAGAACAGAGCAAAGAGAAAAACCACTTACGAGATAGCAACTGATTGACGAAGAAGTGAGGAAGGAACAAATAACTACAATTTCCAATCGAAATCAATCCGTATATGCAGTTCAATTTACGTTCTTGATTTTGATCGCCTCTCTCGTCTTTCGAGCTCTCGTGAGTTCCCACTCTCTAAAAACGAAAAATGAACTGTAGACAAAAGCGAGGGAGCTAAAGAGACTAAAAGTACACGGAGCAATTTCATTTACACGGAATATAAAAGAGCTAACGGCGTTAGCCCCGTTTCGTATTTCTAATTACCCATAAATAAAATCTATTTACTTATTACAATTATTGGGGATCGAAAACGCCGTCGTTTCGTTTTTATTAGCTCCGGCCGTTAGATGGTTCCCAAGCGACGTGGCCACATCTATTATCATCCGGTGGAGCGGTGCAGCTAAATTCGGTGCTGCGGTTCTGGGTCCTGTTTTATGTATACTCAATTGGCAGCTACAGTATCTTTTAACAATGCCATTTGGTTAAATTACATAGATGACCTTATATTTGTGAGAAAAAGACGAAAATGTCCAAATGGTGTTCATGTAGGGATGGCAATTTCACCGAACCAGACCTGTTTCCGAAAAGTTTCGGTTCGAGAGGGGGTTTGGTAACACCAGCTGACCCGTCCGAACCCGACCCGGCTGACCCGTATGCTTAGTTCATGTAGGGGTCGTTTGGTAACCTGATAAAAGGCGGGATAAGATAAATAATACGAAATATGGTTGTTTTGTAGAATTTTAAATCTTGGACTAATTAGAGGGTTGGAGACGATAAGCGGCTTATCCCCTTGTTATTTATCCCTTAAAAAGGGGTGGTGTTATTTATACACCGATTTTTAGTACACAAATAAATAATCATGCTTATCCATGTCTTGCTACCAAACGAGCCCGTAGGGTTTTCCTATTCTACCCTTATACTACTCCATTATTACCCCCATACTTGGTATATATTATTATGTCCTCTTTGTTGAAGTCTTAGTTAAAAACTTCAAATTTTTTGTATGTTGGAAATGGACTAAAGCCCAAATAGGATGAAGTTATTGATGAAGCAAAAAAAAAATGTTGTTGTGTAGTCGGGCCGGGTTCTGGCGGGTACGGGTTTAATGCCCTTGGGTCGGGTCGGGGTTGAATGATGTTTTGCTAGGGTCGGGTTTGGGTTTGGGCAAACCCGGCCCGTGCCCGGTTGCCATCCTTATTCATAGGGGATCTTGGTTTTATACTCCCTTCGACCCACCTCACTTGAGACCTAAGAGCTGGCACAATAACTAAGGAAAAAGAATAAAATAAGGAAAATGTGTGGTAGAAAATGAAGAGAGAGAATGAATGGGGTTAATAGTAGGTTGGTTTAATGGATTGTGTGGTGGAAAATGAAGAGAGAATGAGTGGGTGTGGTAGATTGAATATAAAATTATAAAAAGATTACCATTTTGGGGAGTCTCAAGTGAAGTGAGACGGACCAAAATGAAAAAAAAACTCAAGTGGAGTGGGACGGAGGGAGTATATAGTAAGATAAGATAATAATAACGCATGGAAAGAAACTTCCCGCCCAAACCTCGAGCGTACAACGGTCCTTTAAGCTGTACATACATGGCTACTTTGGGTATTTCGCTTTCATGGAATCTTCTCGATGTGTTTACTTAATAAAAACAAAAACGCTCTTCCTACTGATACTCCTTCCGTCCCATAACTATGTGGATAAATTGCCATTTTGGGTGTTTCATTGAGAAGTTACATTTTCCTTAAATGGCAAAAAAAATTACTATTCATGTCACGCCCCGGAAATTCTAAAAATCCATAAATATAAAATTTACATAATTAACATCTCCAAAATGCTAAATACCAAACCGGGCGCGTGAATTCCGCTATAACCCAATACCAACAAACAATACCTCAACGAGATTTTAACTCGGAGACTAGAAACAAACGCGGAAGCAAGAACAACTGTTAATAATATAAATTCCCAAAGGACCACAGTAAATACATAACCCTGGACGACCACGACCTATCAACTATAAACAACGAGGCCCTGAAGAGTAACTACCCCAAAGGCGATCAACCTGCTCAGAAGACTCCCGATACAACGGACCTCAAACGATACCACTTGCTTTCCTGGGGAGGGGGTTAAGGAAAAACAATTTGAAACAAGAAACGGGGTGAGAAAAATCTCAGTAAGCTACTAAATGCAACTAGATGACATGCAATCATGAACAGTAATATCCAATAATCAATCATAGCATACAATCACATAACAACAAATGAGAGGCTCCCTATCGCCAACCGTCCCATACCGGTTGGAAATAACGACCAGCTCATCATGCAACACATAAAGCTGAAATAAACACTCATAGGTGGATACGGAGCCAAGGTTCTAGAAACGGAACACCATCCTTTGAGAAGAGTCCGTTGAGCAGCATGAACGAGCTGAAGCCGGTTCCGGAACCAAGTAACAACAACAACCAGTAGTGGGAGAAACAACACATAGTCATCCCCCCACGCGAATAGCTAGAATACTCACCATAGGAGCTAGCTCATCCCAACCACGATCACGGGAAGGGCATCCCACTCAAGGCCACTGAACATGGGGAAACTGGGTTACCAGTGAAGTACATTATACTGGACTTGGCTCGTGCCATTATAATATACATCACTGCCCAAAACAAACACAACAATGCCAGCTGGACTCCATACAAGCACATAGTAATAAATACTCGCTTGAAACAACAACGGGGGCAATGATTCCAAAGTAGGGAACCAAGCCAAAATCATCACAAGGGATGCAAACTATTTCTCATGAAGAGATCAACAACAACATTAACACATGAAGCTACTCAAAAAGAGTTAAACGGTTATCCACATTCATACATTGCAAACACGGTCACAAGCGGACCCAGCCCAACATTCTCAAACCATACTTAGTCAAATACCATAACACGCTTGTTCACAAAAGTACCATACCCCATAATTACCATAAGGATGCAACTATTACTCAAGAAGAGTCAACAACAACGACAACGGGAAGTCTTTCATAAAAGAATTCAACCACGATAAACAGAATTTCTCATAAGGAGCCCAACAACATTGATCATTAAAACAATGATTCCAAGACAAGGTTCCATACCAACCAATCCTAAAGATGATACCCATAAGTTACTCATTAAGAGCACAACCCAAACGGTCACTCACAAATAGTACCACGACCATTACCAAGATGACCCTAAAAGCCTACTCATAGAGGGTACTTATGGTCAAGCACTCAACCATTTCCTTATACCTGGGATTCCCAATAGGAACTCCGAATAATTCCTCCATAAGGCTAATCCCTCCGAAGGTACCCAATCACTATTTCACATCTTACATCCGCTCATGGACGGACCAATTCTTAACACTCAGTCGAACCAAAAAGGTAACACATTCCCATACATGATCCCCAATGCACCCATTTCAACACTTTGGTATCCCATGACAACCCTCTAGGTACTATAGGATATTACTTAAAACCTAGACCAAGTCTTTTCCTAAAATCAATTTGATTGGAACCAACATGAACACATCATAAGATTACCAAACATTCACTAATAATACTTAGTTACGTTCCACCACACATTTGTTCACCAAAGAACCATTTTCACACACTAGAGTGGTCCTTGACCCATACAACATATACCCCAAACTTGATCACAACGAACCGGTCCTAACATTTTGTATTATAGAACACTTACTGGAAACTCAACAAAATCCAAACCAGAAACCCACAAAATAAACCCACTCATCTCGTAGTACTCGAAAAGAGCTTCGAAACGATAGCTTACACACCTAAAACGGAGTCCGGGTGAGGAAGTTATGACTTACCGAAGATTGAACGAGAAACGAGAAATTATCAGAACAGGGGAGGGGAAGCGCGCGCCTCATACAAAGGGGTGCGCACGCCTCCTCAAATCAGAAGGAATTTCGACCAAGTAGGAACGAGAAGCGCACGCCTCCCTAAAGAGGATGCGCACGCCTCCTTAGACCAGAAGGACAAAGCAAAAGGGGAATTGGAGGGTGCGCGCGCCTCATTCCAGAGGAAGCGCACGCCTCCTTCGACGCACAGAGGAAATCTGCAGAAACTCCTGGGTTCTTCCCAAAATTCTTACCCAATCAACCCAACTTCGTACCCAACGAATTCAACCCTTCTTTTTGCATACCAAGCACTCAACATGACATAGAAGTCTACAAGAACTCAATTAACATCAACTAAGGATCCAAACCAAGGTTAAAGCTCAACATTACCCAAAATTCACAAAGATGATCAAAGGTACAATTAACATTTAGTTTCACAATAAACATGAAATCATCATTTTCAACTCAATTCAAATCCAACACTTCCTACAAGTTCACCCAAGTGCCAAAACAACTTCTAAGCCTAAAATGACTCATCTCGCAACATTTAAACAACACAACTAAGGGACGATTCAATTACCCAAATTTGCACAAAAATATGAATAAATTGCAAATAGGTTCCAAAACAACCAAGAAAGCCATATAAATCAACTAGAACATTAATAGACTTAAAGATGACCATTTTTAGCATAAATGGGAAAAGCAACTTACCCGGATTTTATCAACGGTGAAGGAACTCGAAATTTCTTTGATCCCTACGATCCTATCGACGATCTAAACATTATCATGTTATGAGAAATGAGAAATAATGGGAGGAAGATGACTCAAATGAAGAGAGAAGGAGGAGAGAACTTACCTTTCCATGGCTATGGAGAGAGAGAGAAATGAGTGGGAATGGAGAGGATGAAAGTGAGGGAGGTGAGGGGAAAAGAGGGAGTAAGTAGGGTGATTAAGAAATTTACACATTGACCCCCTCCCCTACACACTAACTCAATCATCTTATATTCTTCACTAACATTTAAGACCCAACACTCTACACTAGCACAATTAACCAATTAAATGCTAGGCACGACCACATCACGAAACCCAAAATGAACACATAAATATTTAAATAACTAAATAATTTAATAAATAAATAAGCAAATAAATAAATAATAATTTTTTATTACTAATAAAATAGAGCCTAGTTTTCGGGTCGTGACAATCTACCCTCCTTAAAAAGAATTCGCCCGCGAATTCTCTCATCAAAATCATGACACGCAGTCATAACGAGGCTACAAAATATCGGTCCCCAAATAGCACTCCTAACCCCAAACAAGAACTATTGGATAATTCAAACATAGTCTCCACGACTCAATAACCCAACATATATACACACACATATCTCAAGTATACTCGTATTAAACATTCTAAAATCAACTTCCTCTTTCATCCGGAATTTCAGATTCCCAAGACTATCACTTGATCACCGATCCTGAAACATAACTGATTTGATCCCGATTAGCATTATGTCCTCAATCAACCCTTAATTCACCAATATTCAAAAGTTTTACTTTTCCGGTTCTTCTGTACGTATTGACGATCTAGGCGTCATCTCATAATCATACTACTACCCGAACAAATAAGAGAAGGAATAGAGCTAACAATTACTGTCACCCAGTGACTCAATGATATACTCAAAATTTTACCTTTATCAACTATCCGGTTAAATATGATCCCACCACTATACACGCTTTCCTTATAAGATGGAACATCATACAGTCATACTCTTTGAATTCCTCGAATCTACTTGCATTATTTTCATACTTAGTTTTCTAAGGAAATATATCCGTCCACTTTTGATAGTCCATTAACATAACATTTCTACTTGGTCCCAAAATAAAATAGAATAAACAATCTGCTAAGGAAATGCCAATAAAATCACAATCCATCCCAAGTCGTAGATAGTTCTATTTATCAAGAGTTAATCCTCGAAACACACATAAATACTTCATCACTTCTAATCGTTACTTACCTCAGTCCCTAATTGGAAGCATCATTATAGATAACAAGCTGATCCGCTTCACTAAAATGAAAAAACTTGACTTATCTTCAAGAAAACATAACACCGTTATACCTTGCAAGATAACAGTGATACTAGCTAAATCCACAAAACCATATCAATACTTAAATTATCATCAATCTTTATTTTAATAATCGAAAGTTGATTTCACATTCATCGGTTCTTACTAAAGTCAAGAAATCCCAAAATATGCGTATCTCAATTTACATATTTGTCTACACTTGCAGAGATCAATTAATACCTCAAGAACCCATTACAAAACAATAAATCCTCTAGCTCATGATAAAACTTGCGAACCCTTGCTCCTCCAAGCAACTTTAAATAAATCCAAATGGGTAATAATTCTCAGCCTACAACTTGGAGTGTATCAGTATAACATTAAGTCATTCACTCCCAAAATCAAATTACGATTTAAAATAACAATCTTCGATAACACTATGTCATTTATCCTTCCAACGATATAACCAAAAATTCAAAATAAACGAACCCCATAATAGAAATTGCCTTCGTTATTTCCTCATATTCGACCTTTGACTAACATAGCCCTTTATCAATCAAACTCTGACTAACCACTGATCCACTTCAGGAATTTACTAATTCACCAATACAAGAGAACAAACACTAATTCGTCATAGTGACCTAATTGAACTTTCTGAAAATATCACATTTAGACCCAAAACCATCCAACTCGAAGATCGACAATTAGATTAGAATCTATTAAAACTCAATCCACACTATTCAATCAAGCTTTCCAACCACTCAGAGACCGGTCGGAATTATTTACAACTTAGTGGCCAAAACGAAATATCTGCTCATACTCATCTTTAAGCATTCTTTCAAATCTCTACTACACCTTTCTCCCATGAAGATTAATATAACTTCTCACCAAAGATGCACCCCACTTATAACCCATTATGCCTCTAAGCAAGGTCACACAATCAGTATAGAAATACTCACCACAAATCAATGACAACCAAGAGATTCGGACCGCACAGAAAGCTAAACCATACTACTTAACTTGTCAACACTCTATATAAGCGGCATGACCAAATCACCTTACCTTCATCATTAGCAATTACGAAATTTCGTACTCGGGGACACACCTCAAACATAATCACCTAATGAGAACAAACATACGAATATAGCTCAAGGCATTTCTACTTTACTAAATAGGTACGCCCAAGTATTCAAAGACTCACACTTCGATTCTCAAACCAGCCGACCCCAATAGAAACAATACTATTAACACCAGTCCTATGCCTCAAATACCACAAGAGAATGGCCAATCGACGTCAAAATCACCTCCATAACTCAACCAATTAAGGCCATAAACTCTATCCAAACTGATAGTTAACCTGAAACCCTAAATTTTGAATCAAAACAATTTCCATATATCCAAAAGAATATATATCAAAAATACTTGAAACAAGGTACAAGATATCATTGATCACCCCAATTTCTCAATAACTTAATCGTCTCACTTTTTCGATCTCAAACCTTACTATTAGAGGCAACTAGTTGACCTCAAATAAAACTTAGTTTCTCTAAACCGCTCAAAATCATAACACCCCAGTGTTGAAACCTATTCAATATCAGAGTTCTTATTCCCTTGCAAGGTCTAAAACCATTGCTCTGATACCAACTGTCACACCCCGTAAATTCTAAAAATCCATAAATATAAAATTTACATAATTAACATCTCCAAAATGCTAAATACCAAACCGGGCGCGTGAATTCCGCTATAACCCAATACCAACAAACAATACCTCAACGAGATTTTAACTCGGAGACTAGAAACAAACGCGGAAGCAAGAACAACTGTTAATAATATAAATTCCCAAAGGACCACAGTAAATACATAACCCTGGACGACCACGACCTATCAACTATAAACACGAGGCCCTGAAGAGTAACTACCCCAAAGGCGATCAACCTGCTCAGAAGACTCCCGATACAACGGACCTCAAACGATACCACTTGCTTTCCTGGGGGGGTTAAGGAAAAACAATTTGAAACAAGAACGGGGTGAGAAAAATCTCAGTAAGCTACTAAATGCAACTAGATGACATGCTATCATGAACAGTAATATCCAATAATCAATCATAGCATACAATCACATAACAACAAATGAGAGGCTCCCTATCGCCAACCGTCCCATACCGGTTTGAAATAACGACCAGCTCATCATGCAACACATAAAGCTGAAATAAACACTCATAGGTGGATACGGAGCCAAGGTTCTAGAAACGGAACACCATCCTTTGAGAAGAGTCCGTTGAGCAGCATGAACGAGCTGAAGCCGGTTCCGGAACCAAGTAACAACAACAACCAGTAGTGGGAGAAACAACACATAGTCATCCCCCACGCGAATAGCTAGAATACTCACCATAGGAGCTAGCTCATCCCAACCACGATCACGGGAAGGGGCATCCCACTCAAGGCCACTGAACATGGGAAAACTGGGTTACCAGTGAAGTACATTATACTGGACTTGGCTCGTGCCATTATAATATACATCACTGCCCAAAACAAACACAACAATGCCAGCTGGACTCCATACAAGCACATAGTAATAAATACTCGCTTGAACAACAACGGGGGCAATGATTCCAAAGTAGGGAACCAAGCCAAAATCATCACAAGGGATGCAAACTATTTCTCATGAAGAGATCAACAACAACATTAACACATGAAGCTACTCAAAAAGAGTTAAACGGTTATCCATGTAACGCCCATCCTTATTATCGTTAAATATTTGACATACTTGTTAAATTCTTGAACTTGCATATTATGTGCTAGTTTTACTTGGGTTAAATTTTTAACTACTTTAGAATATTAAGGTGGTTAAATGTTTAGTTTTGACTTTTGGGTCATTTGTGAAAATTGGACTTTAGGGTCTTTTGTTAAAGTGAAACTTGAGGGGCCTAAGTGTCATTTCCCGAAACTTGAATGTATATCTTTGTTGGGTTTTGCCTGAGAAGGCATTTCACCCAATTCTCTTCTCGTTCTTTCTCTGTTTCATAAGTTAGGGTTAGGGTTACCCTATTCTCGACTCCTCGAGTTTAATTATCCCTCCGTTCTTGATTCCGATCCCGGATTAATATTCGTGGCGTTGAATAGAGCGTTCCAGGCCGAACAGAAATAAGTTTTGGTCAACTTGAATTTTGACTAGGTAAGTTATTAGCTCCCCCTTGCTTGTAATAACACGCATAAATGTTATTCTCAATACTTGTGATTGTTAATTTTGTGTTTGGGGTGATTTTTGTGGTACTTGTAATTGTGGGACAAAGGGAGTAAAATTCTACTGTGAAAGGGAATAACTAGAAATGGAAGTAATAGTTTTGGAACTTGTATGCACTCCTTGGTATTGTTAAATTGTTAGTAAATGTTACTCCTAAGCTTGGGACGGAGAATTGTTAAGTTTGAACTCAGGGGAAATCTACCAAATTGTGCTGAGCACGGTCGTGCGCCTTTAATTTGCACGGTCGTGCCAAATATCGCCTTTAGGCAAAATCTCTCGGCAGAGTTAGCACGTCGTGCGCCTTTTATGGGCACGGTCGTGCCGAAAATGAATTTTGGGTGAAATCCCTCGGCAGATTTAGCACGGTCGTGCGCCTTTTATGGGCACGGTCGTGCCAAAAATTAATTTTGTGTGAAAAACTCTCGACTTGATAGCACGGTCGTGCCACTTTTGCACGCACGGTCGTGCCAAGTGGAAATTCTGATTTTTCCTTCTTGAATTGTTTCCTTCATAACTTTCTATAGGAAGTCGGAATCAAGATCCGAAAGAAGCTGAATAACCTAGACTCAGAGGGCTATTCAAAGACTAAATTAATGAGGTTTTAAGGTGATTGTCTAGAGAATCTAGATAGGTGTTTTAGGACATTGAACATAAGTATAGGAGTAGTATCTCTTCTTTATGTCTTGAAAGTGCTATGAACAAGCACTAAGTGTTATACTTGTTGTGAATCCGATGATTGTACACCTTAGAGGCATTAGCATAAGGTCTTAGACTTGAACATCCTAAGAATAGGATTGGGATTTGGTAAGAGTAAATGTATAACTCTTATACTTGTTTGAATGTCCAAAGATTGGAAGTTATAACTTGAAGTATAAGACATTAAAAGCTTGTACGTGATTTGAACATCCAAAGAATTGGATTAAAACTTGAATATAAGATAATAAAATCTTGTACTTGACTTGACACCAATACATATGTATGGTAGTGAACTTGAAAGTGCTATAAACAAGCACTAACGTGTATGTGACATGTTCTTGTTGTGTATGTGCAAACATTGCATACATTTTCTTGATACAAGGTGACTTCTTGATTACTTGAAGCATGTTCCTTGTTGAGCTAGTCCACTACATTTGGATTAGTTCTTCTCCCGTTGTTCAAGTAAATATCTACTTGTACTTTCTTGTGTGAGTCCAGCTGGTTCTCCTTGCTTGTTCGAAAATGTATAGGTTCACGCTTGTCGCGAGAGCTGGGTTTAAGTGACAATCGGGTCCCTATGTATTTCCGCCCGACCCCTTACTACTGGCCATAGTAAGGGCATAGCTTCCTTAGTTGGAGCAATAAGCCTAACTTAAGTGAATGCTAAATTCCCGTCCCAAACACCTCATGAATAATCATGAGTACTAATATTGAGAATGACACTGGTTACCGGGTCTTCTGATATATACTGAATAATCAGTTCCTGTTATTGATCGTGATGTCAAAGTAATACAAGCTTCGACAACAATGGTATTCTTGGGAGGAATAAGGAAGGAAGCAATATCCTTATAACTTGCTTGATTAGCTTTATGTGCTACTTGATGAGTGGATTATCCTCTCATTTACTTGTTACTTGATGATACTTGAGATATGATTATTTGAGTATCTACTTGAATTGCATGATAACATGTCATGTAGTTGCATCTAATAGCTTACTGAGATTTATCTCACCCTTTATTTGTTCCACCCAGTAAAGGAAGGATAGTGTGCAGTGAGGCTCGACATAGTTGGGAGCTTGCTTCGCAGGTCGTGATTATTTTGGGGCTTGTGTCCTTTTACACTTGGTGAGGACGATGTATTGGGTTTTGTATAACTCCTTATTTTGGGGTAGACAGTCTTGTTCAGTTCTTGTTGTCACTAGACATCTTGTATAGTACTCTTAATGCCAGCTTATGTGCTAGGCATGTTTCCGCTGTGTATGTATTAAGTTTGGTTTTGAATTTTCTTGTCTAGAACTCGTGTTGTGAGCTAGTATAGCTCCTTACTCTAGAGTATATATATCATGTCAGTTTGTTAAACAAATGTCATTAAGTTTCTTGTTAAGTTTCTTGTTTCCCGTTAGGCACTCCATCCAGGTTCGAGGTTCTATTAGGGGATCCCGGGACCTGGGGGCGTGTCAATCCACATTCATACATTGCAAACACGGTCACAAGCGGACCCAGCCCAACATTCTCAAACCATACTTAGTCAAATACCATAACACGCTTGTTCACAAAAGTACCATACCCCATAATTACCATAAGGATGCAACTATTACTCAAGAAGAGTCAACAACAACGACAACGGGAAGTCTTTCATAAAAGAATTCAACCACGATAAACAGAATTGCTCATAAGGAGCCCAACAACATTGATCATTAAAACAATGATTCCAAGACAAGGTTCCATACCAACCAATCCTAAAGATGATACCCATAAGTTACTCATTAAGAGCACAACCCAAACGGTCACTCACAAATAGTACCACGACCATTACCAAGATGACCCTAAAAGCCTACTCATAGAGGGTACTTATGGTCAAGCACTCAACCATTTCCTTATACCTGGGATTCCCAATAGGAACTCCGAATAATTCCTCCATAAGGCTAATCCTCCGAAGGTACCCAATCACTATTTCACATCTTACATCCGCTCATGGACGGACCAATTCTTAGCACTCAGTCGAACCAAAAAGGTAACACATTCCCATACATGATCCCCAATGCACCCATTTCAACACTTTGGTATCCCATGACAACCCTCTAGGTACTATAGGATATTACTTAAAACCTAGACCAAGTCTTTTCCTAAAATCAATTTGATTGGAACCAACATGAACACATCATAAGATTACCAAACATTCACTAATAATACTTAGTTACGTTCCACCACACATTTGTTCACCAAAGAACCATTTTCACACACTAGAGTGGTCCTTGACCCATACAACATATACCCCAACTTGATCACAACGGACCGGTCCTAACATTTTGTATTATAGAACACTTACTGGAAACTCAACAAAATCCAAACCAGAAACCCCACAAAATAAACCCATTCATCTCGTAGTACTCGAAAAGATCTTCGAAACGATAGCTTACACACCTAAAACGGGGTCCGGGTGAGGAAGTTATGACTTACCGAAGATTGAACGAGAAACGAGAAATTATCAGAACAGGGGAGGGGAAGCGCGCGCCTCATACAAAGGGGGTGCGCCCGCCTCCTCAAATCAGAAGGAATTTCGACCAAGTAGGAAACGAGGAAGCGCACGCCTCCCTAAAGAGGATGCGCACGCCTCCTTAGACCAGTAGGACAAAGCCAAAGGGGAATTGGAGGGTGCGCGCGCCTCATTCCAGAGGAAGCGCACGCCTCCTTCGACGCACAGAGGAAATCTGCAGAAACTCCTGGGTTCTTCCCAAAATTCTTACCCAAATCAATCCAACTTCGTACCCAACGAATTCAACCCTTCATTTTGCATACCCAAGCACTCAACATGACATAGAAGTCTACAAGAACTCAATTAACATCAACTAAGGATCCAAACCAAGGTTAAAGCTCAACATTACCCAAAATTCACAAAGATGATCAAAGGTACAATTAACATTTAGTTTCACAATAAACATGAAATCATCATTTTCAACTCAATTCAAATCCAACACTTCCTACAAGTTCACCCAAGTGCCAAAACAACTTCTAAGCCTAAAATGACTCATCTCGCAACATTTAAACAACACAACTAAGGGATGATTCAATTACCCAAATTTGCACAAAATATGAATAAATGCAAATAGGTTCCAAAACAACCAAGAAAGCCATATAAATCAACTAGAACATTAATAGACTTAAAGATGACCATTTTTAGCATAAATGGGGAAAAGCAACTTACCCGGATTTATCAACGTGAAGGAACTCGAAATTTCTTTGATCCCTACGATCCTATCGACGATCTAAACATTATCATGTTATGAGAAATGAGAAATAATGGGAGGAAGATGACTCAAATGAAGAGAGAAGGAGGAGAGAACTTACCTTTCCATGGCTATGGAGAGAGAGAGAAATGAGTGGGAATGGAGAGGATGAAAGTGAGGGAGGTGAGGGGAAAAGAGGGAGTAAGTAGGGTGATTAAGAAATTTACACATTGACCCCCTCCCTACACACTAACTCAATCATCTTATATTCTTCACTAACATTTAAGACCCAACACTCTACACTAGCACAATTAACAATTAAATGCTAGGCACGACCACATCACGAAACCCAAAATGAACACATAAATATTTAAATAACTAAATAATTAAATAAATAAATAAGCAAATAAATAAATAATAATTTTTTATTACTAATAAAATAGAGCCTAGTTTTCGGGTCGTGACAATCTACCCTCCTTAAAAGAATTCGCCCGCGAATTCTCTCATCAAAATCATGACACGCAGTCATAACGAGGCTACAAAATATCGGTCCCCAAATAGCACTCCTAACCCCAAACAAGAACCTATTGGATAATTCAAACATAGTCTCCACGACTCAATAACCCAACATATATTACACACACATATCTCAAGTATACTCGTATTAAACATTCTAAATCAACTTCCTCTTTCATCCGGAATTTCAGATTCCCAAGACTATCACTTGATCACCGATCCTGAAACATAACTGATTTGATCCCGATTAGCATTATGTCCTCAATCAACCCTAATTCACAATATTCAAAAGTTTTACTTTCCGGTTCTTCTGTACGTATTGACGATCTAGGCGTCATCTCATAATCATACTACTACCCGAACAAATAAGAGAAGGAATAGAGCTAACAATTACTGTCACCCAGTGACTCAATGATATACTCAAAATTTTACCTTTATCAACTATCCGGTTAAATATGATCCACCACTATACACGCTTTCCTTATAAGATGGAACATCATACAGTCATACTCTTTGAATTCCTCGAATCTACTTGCATTATTTCATACTTAGTTTTCTAAGGAAATATATCCGTCCACTTTTGATAGTCCATTAACATAAACATTTCTACTTGGTCCCAAAATAAAATAGAATAAACAATCTGCTAAGGAAATGCCAATAAAATCACAATCCATCCCAAGTCGTAGATAGTTCTATTTATCAGAGTTAATCCTCGAAACACACATAAATACTTCATCACTTCTAATCGTTACTTACCTCAGTCCTAATTGGAAGCATCATTATAGATAACAAGCTGATCCGCTTCACTAAATGAAAAACTTGACTTATCTTCAAGAAAACATAACACCGGTTATACCTTGCAAGATAACAGTGATACTAGCTAAATCCACAAAACCATATCAATACTTAAATTATCATCAATCTTTATTTTAATAATCGAAAGTTGATTTCACATTCATCGGTTCTTACTAAAGTCAAGAAATCCCAAAATATGCGTATCTCAATTTACATATTTGTCTACACTTGCAGAGATCAATTAATACCTCAAGAACCCCATTACAAAACAATAAAATCCTCTAGCTCATGATAAAACTTGCGAACCCTTGCTCCTCCAAGCAACTTTAAATAAAATCCCAAATGGGTAATAATTCTCAGCCTACAACTTGGAGTGTATCAGTATAACATTAAGTCATTCACTCCCAAAATCAAATTACGATTAAAATAACAATCTTCGATAACACTATGTCATTTATCCTTCCCAACGATAAACCAAAAATTCAAAATAAACGAACCCATAATAGAAATGCCTTCGTTATTTCCTCATATTCGACCTTTGACTAACAATAGCCCTTTATCAATCAAACTCTGACTAAACCACTGATCCACTTCAGGAATTTACTAATTCACCAATACAAGAGAACAAACACTAATTCGTCATAGTGACCTAATTGAACTTTCTGAAAATATCACATTTAGACCCAAAACCATCCAACTCGAAGATCGACAATTAGATTAGAATCTATTAAAACTCAATCCACACTATTCAATCAAGCTTTCCAACCACTCAGAGACCGGTCGGAATTATTTACAACTTAGTGGCCAAAACGAATATCTGCTCATACTCATCTTTAAGCATTCTTTCAAAATCTCTACTACACCTTTCTCCATGAAGATTAATATAACTTCTCACAAAGATGCACCCACTTATAACCCATTATGCCTCTAAGCAAGTCACACAATCAGTATAGAAATACTCACCACAAATCAATGACAACCAAGAGATTCGGACCGCAAGAAAGCTAAACCATACTACTTAACTTGTCAACACTCTATATAAGCGGCATGACCAAATCACCTTACCTTCATCATTAGCAATTACGAAATTTCGTACTCGGGGACACACCTCAACATAATCACCTAATGAGAACAAACATACGAATATAGCTCAAGGCATTTCTACTTTACTAAATAGGTACGCCCAAGTATTCAAAGACTCACACTTCGATTCTCAACCAGCCGACCCAATAGAAACAATACTATTAACACCAGTCCTATGCCTCAAATACCACAAAGAGAATGGCCAATCGACATCAAAATCACCTCCATAACTCAACCAATTAAGGCCATAAACTCTATCCAACTGATAGTTAACCTGAAACCCTAAATTTTGAATCAAACAATTTCCATATATCCAAAAGAATATATATCAAAAATCCTTGAAACAAGGGTAAAAGATATCATTGATCACCCCAATTTCTCAATAACTTAATCGTCTCACTTTTTCGATCTCAAACCTTACTATTAGAGGCAACTAGTTGACCTCAAATAAAACTTAGTTTCTCTAAACCGCTCAAATCATAACACCCCAGTGTTGAAACCTATTCAATATCAGAGTTCTTATTCCCTTGCAAGGTCTAAAACCATTGCTCTGATACCAACTGTCACACCCCGGAAATTCTAAAATCCATAAATATAAAATTTACATAATTAACATCTCCAAAATGCTAATACCAAACCGGGCGCGTGAATTCCGCTATAACCCAATACCAACAAACAATACCTCAACGAGATTTTAACTCGGAGACTAGAAACAAACGCGGAAGCAAGAACAACTGTTAATAATATAAATTCCCAAAGGACCACAGTAAATACATAACCCTGGACGACCACGACCTATCAACTATAAACAACGAGGCCCTGAAGAGTAACTACCCCAAAGGCGATCAACCTGCTCAGAAGACTCCCGATACAACGACCTCAAACGATACCACTTGCTTTCCTGGGGGGGTTAAGGAAAAACAATTTGAAACAAGAAACGGGGTGAGAAAAATCTCAGTAAGCTACTAAATGCAACTAGATGACATGCTATCATGAACAGTAATATCCAATAATCAATCATAGCATACAATCACATAACAACAAATGAGAGGCTCCCTATCGCCAACCGTCCATACGGTTGGAAATAACGACCAGCTCATCATGCAACACATAAAGCTGAAATAAACACTCATAGGTGGATACGGAGCCAAGGTTCTAGAAACGGAACACCATCCTTTGAGAAGAGTCCGTTGAGCAGCATGAACGAGCTGAAGCCGGTTCCGGAACCAAGTAACAACAACAACCAGTAGTGGGAGAAACAACACATAGTCATCCCCCCACGCGAATAGCTAGAATACTCACCATAGGAGCTAGCTCATCCCAACCACGATCCGGGAAGGGGCATCCCACTCAAGGCCACTGAAATGGGGAAACTGGGTTACCAGTGAAGTACATTATACTGACTTGGCTCGTGCCATATATATACATCACTGCCCAAAACAAACACAACAATGCCAGCTGGACTCCATACAAGCACATAGTAATAAATACTCGCTTGAAACAACAACGGGGGCAATGATTCCAAAGTAGGGAACCAAGCCAAAATCATCACAAGGGATGCAAACTATTTCTCATGAAGAGATCAACAACAACATTAACACATGAAGCTACTCAAAAGAGTTAAACGGTTATCCACATTCATACATTGCAAACACGTCACAAGCGACCCAGCCCAACATTCTCAAACCATACTTAGTCAAATACCATAACACGCTTGTTCACAAAAGTACCATACCCCATAATTACCATAAGGATGCAACTATTACTCAAGAAGAGTCAACAACAACGACAACGGGAAGTCTTTCATAAAGAATTCAACCACGATAAACAGAATTGCTCATAAGGAGCCCAACAACATTGATCATTAAAACAATGGATTCCAAGACAAGGTTCCATACCAACCAATCCTAAGATGATACCCATAAGTTACTCATTAAGAGCACAACCCAAACGGTCACTCACAAATAGTACACGACCATTACCAAGATGACCCTAAAAGCCTACTCATAGAGGGTACTTATGGTCAAGCACTCAACCATTTCCTATACCTCGGATTCCCAATAGGAACTCCGAATAATTCCTCCATAAGGCTAATCCTCCGAAGGTACCCAATCCCTATTTCACATCTACATCCGCTCATGGACGGACCAATTCTTAACACTCAGTCGAACCAAAAAGGTAACACATTCCCATACATGATCCCCAATGCACCCATTTCAACACTTTGGTATCCCATGACAACCCTCTAGGTACTATAGGATATTACTTAAAACCTAGACAAGTCTTTTCCTAAATCAATTTGATTGGAACCAACATGAACACATCATAAGATTACCAAACATTCACTAATAATACTTAGTTACGTTCCACCACACATTTGTTCACCAAAGAACCATTTTCACACACTAGAGTGGTCCTTGACCCAGTAAACATATACCCCAAACTTGATCACAACGGACCGGTCCTAACATTTTGTATTATAGAACACTTACTGGAAACTCAACAAAATCCAAACCAGAAACCCACAAAATAAACCCACTCATCTCGTAGTACTCGAAAAGAGCTTCGAAACGATAGCTACACACCTAAAACGGGGTCCGGGTGAGGAAGTTATGAC